>QLOU01000253.1:0-15592 GCA_003313715.1 Russula abietina
TGCGAACAAAACTGTTACAATTTATATATAGCAAAGTGGTTACGGTCAATATCCGGACGGAGGCTTTCTATGACTCCGATCAAGTCCGAAACAAGGTGGATACGTGGATTCGCTTGTGCCCAAATATGACCCACCTCGGCAACAATTTGAAGCCGGCGGCCAATCCATATCCCAAAGGATTCCTGGTCTTCAGCGATGATTGAGAGAAGAATGCTGACGGTCAATCAGGGGGCCAGCCTCCCCAGCCGAATGGCAGCTCCCTGAACGCCGCTGCGAGTGAACAACCAATCTTTAACAGAGACAAGAGAACGGAATCAGGGGTACATGGGTCGATTGAGCGCATTGACGACCATCCATGTTTCACGGCAAAAAAGTTTAATACGCATTTTCAACGCCGCTTGATTGTTAATAGCGTTAGCGATATGGGGAGTTGCACCGAGAGCCGAGGCGCCAGAGGCGCATAGTAGGCGGAACAAGTCCTGGAGGATTGGGGTCAGGTCAAGAAGGTCTAGGGTTGACTAGGAGAAGATATCGTGTGCTGAGAAATCCATAACTCAAGATTGCCCTTCAAGCTTCAACAGCCGCCAGCATGGTGGATATTTTGGGGTGTCTGGAGTCAGGCGTCGGTGAGATATTTGTCTGTCACCAAAACCTACGAGGCTGTGTCCCTGTAATTTTCCCAACAGTCTACCTGAAACCTAGCAATGATGAAGTGGAGCAAGTAACGGAAGTCTGCCACTATATGCTGTCAACTTTTGCAAAGACGCCACCTACTGTCATGGAGCGGATAAATAAAATGAGGTCATATAAAGGAGACAGCGAGCGGACATTACTAGCATAGCCTTGCTGATACCGGCTGGCTGGAATCTGGATGATTGTGGAAAAGAACGAGAAAAGGAAGCACGCCACTTGTGGGTTCGGATAATGTTGATAAGGATGCAACGGCACGCACGGTAGCCCTAGGACAATTACAGCCTGAGAGGGAATGTGTGAAGAAGTTCAGATAGCTGACAATTGCGATGTGCGATGTCGGCCGAGTAGTGTACGCGAAGAGGCGAGAGGCGGGAGTCATCTGATCTGTTTAGCGAAGGCCTCTCGGTCTCGGTCGTACGTGTTCACTCCCCTCCGTCCGCAACTCGCACCTTTCATTACGGATACGTTTACGAGGATCTCAATACTTACGTCCGTGATTGACAGCTCTCATCAAGCAACTATTTTCTTTTCACAAACCCTTCGTTCGCCGTCGCCCAATTGCGATTCCGGATCTCATTTCCCAGTAGCCAGCCTTCCCCCTTCCCCTTCACATGTTCGTCAGAGGCTGTCTTCTTCTGCGCCTTCCAGTCAATGATGATGATGATGGAAACCCCCCTTTTTCCCTTCATTTCTGCTCTTCAAACCGCCACAGACTTTGTCCTTCTTAGGAAATCCCGCACCGAGAAACTGCAATCGCTCCCCTAATCATTCCCATCACTGATCCTCCATATCCTTCTGTCCGTCCTCGCTGTCGCTGACGAACATGTGCGTCGGCTTCTGGTCCCTCACACATCCGGACTACGCACTGTGCGTCACGTTCTCGTCCCCGGACCATGCTCCTCACTCTCATCCGCTAACCGCGGAGGTGGCAGCATTCTCTGTGCAAATCGCGACGAGTATCTGGCGCGCCCGACTCTCCCAGCGCACTTCCATTCATTCGAAGCGTTAACCACGCCCGCACCCTCCAATGACACCGTCCCGGTGGTCCAAGATAACCTCAAGAGCAAAGGAAAGGTGTTTTCAGGCCGTGACGTACGGGCCGAGGGTACCTGGCTGGGCATCAATCAGTCCACTGGACGTGTCGCGCTCTTGTGAGTACGTTGTGCTCCCGGCCCCGCTGTCGGCAAGCCCGCCTTTCCCTCCTTCTTTCCTTCCATGCATACATACACACTGGATGGGAAAGCTCACAAAGGTTTTTTTTTTCTTTCGTTCCCGCACTTTCTATTCTCCGGGCGCGTGCTGCCCACATATAGAACAAACATCACTGAGCCAGGCGCTTCATATGCCTCCTCCAGGGGCACGCTCGTAGCCGCGTTCCTGGCGGATCTCCGCGGGGACTCGGACCTCGCGAGTGCCACGACAGCCCTAACGGCAGAGGATACTTCCTACGCAGGCTTCAACCTCCTCCTTCTCGAGCCCCATTCGCGTCTTCCCACCACGGGCACCGACACCGTCACGACGACGCTCGCCTACGATGCTCGCCTACTTACGAATGGCGGAGGCGGGGGCCACATTCGCGCGCGAACGCTATCCGATGATGAGTGCGCCTGCGGTGGCATTTCGAATGGCGTCGATGGGCAAGGCGGCGATGTCTGGCCAAAAGTGCTCCAAGGGAGGGCAGCACTACAAAGTATCCTCGACGAGAGCTCCGCGGATGGGCCTAAGATCGCCGATGCTGATTCCCACCTAGCGGGGCGACTGATGGAACTTTTGACGTGCGTGACAGCTTCCCACCGCCGGATAGTATTACTGTTACAGTACAATGCAATGGCGATGGGCGGATGTTTTATCTCCCTCTCCCTGCTTCTGGCTTGCTTATCGGACGCTACCATGCTTAGAGCGTGCAAACTCCCGAGTATGAGTTATGAACCTGAGAATCGTTTGTCCTGATCGCCCTTTTTTTTAACTTATTTAGTGCACCCTCACCGTTCCCACCACCTCGAGAACGCGGAGAGCTCAAAAATACGATTCTCGCCCCTCCGCTCAGCATGAGCAGCAAGACAGACGCGCCTCCTGATCTGTATGGCACGCGCTTGGCGCAGGTTTTACTGGTCCGTCGCGACGGACACGTCACGTATATCGACCGCGATATCTGGGCGCTCGATGGCACGGGCGCTGCTGTGCGCGCCAGCCCAGAAAATACGAGATCGTTCGTATTCCGCCTGGGGTCCGATTGATAGAGAAGATGGGAGGTTTTCCAAAAGGGAAGGCGGAAAACGAAACTTGCTCCTTATTTTTTTTTTCTATTGACGCGCGTTCATCAGAGAAGTGTGTTGATTATTCGCAGGGTCACAAATGAACGTGTATGGGAGTATCTTCACGTCAATGAATTTTCTCGCACGCGTGAGTCTGGGAAGCGCGGTGGAGTGGTCTATTAACGCAAGAGTATGGGTATTTCCATATGCTGTATCAGGAGGGGGAGAGGTAAACAAAAGCTGTCCATAATCATGCTTCCTAGAACACAACATGCCGCAGCGGAGGAGCACAGGCGAAATTAGCGCGCGCAAAATAACGATGGTCAAATTTAGTACAAGGGGGTGCCAGACGCGGAGATTTTTGAATAAACGTGGGACAGAGAGAAAGGGGGTATTGCCAATCAGGGAGGTGAGACCGAACAATGCAAGGTGATACGCAGATTAGGGTACATAAGATAGGCAAGAATAGCGTCATCGAAGAAGCGTCTATGGAGCCGTGGCCTCGAACGCCCTCTTACATGACGCTATTGAACTCAGGATGGTGACCATCGAGATCCTTGGGGTACCCGTGTACACCATGTCGTTCTGGTAGTGGTGGGAAGTATGGATTATATGCGCTACCCTGGGCCTGCGAGAGCGCATGCCATTCTTGCAACTGCGCTGTTCGGATTGGGGCGGCTTCCCCCGACGAGAGCGGCGTGATCACGTCACTGTCCGGCGGCGTTGATAGGGATTCGTATCCCGCAACTGAGGTTGTGTCAGTGCTCGTGGCATACTGCTCAGCGCAGGATTGGCTGAAAAAGGCGTAGAATGTGAATATCGTGACTTGTCTTACAGAGTAAGAAAAATTGCTTACTGTAAAAGATCGCCGAGCTCTTGTATCCGTCTTGTGAGAGCGCATGATGAGATGTGGCCACTGTGCTCTTGTAAACCGCGCATGATCCCAACGGCACCTTGTAGTTGTTGCGAGAGTGCGATCAAGACCGCGCTCGCATTGGGATTCGCGTGACATGGGCAATATATATCTGCCCGAGCGTCGCCTCCATGCTGGGAGCGATACCTTGGATCGGTGCCTGCGTCGGAATGGTATGCTCCTGGAGGTTGCAAGTAGGGGCTATATGCAGAAGAGCCAACGGAACCCTCGCCCGATGAGTTGGCACCGCTCCCGTTTGCGCCATATTGCATCGTATGATCATGGTAGGACGCGGAACCTGGGGTCTGTGGGGGAAACAATTGATAAGGGGAGGCCTGAGCCGAGTCGGGAGAGGGGGAGAAGCGATAGGGAAAGTTTTGGTTAAGGTCGCCCGGTTCTGACTTAATTGGTGTGTGGGACGTAGAGGTGCTTCCTTGGCCAATGTCAAAGGAATTTCGTTGTCGGCGGAGGTCTAAACGCATACCCGGAGGGCGTTTAGAGGCGCGCGAATGCCACTTCTCATTCGGGTCACCGTCACAGAAGTTTGCGTCTGCCCAGCGAGGGTGGGGCTTGCCTGCGGTTTAGCATGCATGTCAGCGTGGGGGTGGATTGGTAAGGCAGCGGGCTCGGCTTACCACGTAGCTCGCGAACCAAACTTTCGAGCTCGGCAATGCGGTTACGGAAACGCGTGTTCTCATCAACGTTTGGATCATCTCTGGGGTCACGAGGTCAACGTGAGGAACAAATTGGCGAGCACGAGAGAATGGAACGAACCTGATACTGGGGTCGTCGATCTCGTAGACACAGAGACCAGTCTGGGGGAGGAGATGTGGATGCAGGTAAGGATTACCAGTCGAGACGGGAACAAAGGAGGGACGGTAATCACCAAGCCTAGCTGAATGCAGCGCTGACAAGGGCGCTTACGGTCACACTGAAAGAAAGATGACGGAATGAGGGACAGGAAGAGGAGGACGGGGCGTGGCGACGGACCTTTCGTTTTGAAGTGTGACAATTGAGACAGGACTGGGTGGTGCGGTTGCGCCTACGTCTGCGATGGTCCATGTCGAGACTGAACTCATATGCAGAGGCGGACTCTGCCTTGAGATGAAGAGCGGGTTCAAACTGGGGCTGGGTGGAGTCCATCTGGGAGGCACTGGAGATGAGATTGGCGGGAGGGAGGGCGAGGTATTTGAGGAGAGTGAAGGGCCGATAGTGGACATATTGGGAGAACGAAAGGATAAGATTCTATATAATTCCGAGTATATGCTGCGATCTTTTTGTCGTTTGATTAATAATAAATATTTAATTAATTATTTAGGCAAAGAGGTTCGCCTCCTCGTTCGAACAGGATGGAGAGGCGGCCAGGGACGGCAGTTTGACAGCTCGTGCGACCGGCCGGCACTCCCATATTCTTTTTTCGCTCGTAGCGGTGCTCTCTAATGCGCGACTCTCACCCTCCCATGCCACATCACAGCCGCAACTCTTCTACCATTACATCTATATCTATCTCCGTTCACATCAAATCAACACACTCACTTTCCATCCCTGCCATCTTTCGGCTTCATTTTACGTCTTTTGGTAACACAACGTACTGTATTTACCCACCCTACATTACTGCACTCTCGTCATCCCCCTCCATCCCCAGGAACCCTAACCAAGCATACCCCCCGGGACTCTAACTTTCCCGAATTTCGGTTTTGGCATGAGGCCATTTTTTCCCGGATCGGCCAGTTCTCTCTCTACAATCGTCCTCGCTTGGCCTACAGAGGGCAAATGCCAGACTGTCGGCATTCAATTCAAACGAACTTTACTGCCTCCGATAAGTTGGGGCATCCGTTTTTTTTTTTTGGTGTACCCTTGTAGGATGGCCGGGGAAAAGGAAACAGTCCAGCCTCGCCTTGGTCGAAGATCATGGATTGTGGTGTTGAACACGTTCATTGTCCCCGCCCATGCGCGTGATTTGGTCCCTTTAGATGTGCTGCGATATGACACTTGCAAACTTAATCCCATCGATATGAACTCCTTGCAGTCGGTGCATTGTTGGCCGGCAAACGCGAGTACGACGTCACTGTCATCATAGGTCTGCCACGGGCTAGCCAAACGACGAGCATTCCTCACCAGATTCACAAACGCTTTCCACACGTGAGCACGCCACATCCGCATTTTGCCAGGAAACAACCTTGCCCAAAACTTTTCATCTTGTACACGTTGCAAAACTCCGCGTGTGTCGGTTCGGGCCAAAATCACGGGCACTTCATTCCTGAGATCTATCCAAACTTTCCACCCCCTTGGTCCCTCCCTTTCGGAAATCCCCGGCGCCACGACTTGCGCGCTCCGAATCAGTGACCATCTATGAAGAACCGCAGCAATACAGTACTTCGGCTCTAGTATTTTTTGCAGCCCGACGCTCTTGGGAGGGTCGTGGGGTGTGGGGTGTCCTTGATCATTGACGTCGTTCACCCGTTCAAAACGGCTCATTGAGCGGGAAATGGGGCCGTTTGACCTGTATAGGCAGGTAGTCAACTGATCAAGCTACCCGTGCTCGCAAATGGCCATCGTCGGGACTTTGCTCATTCATCGCCGGTGTGGATGTCCCGATTCCGGCATTTCTCAGTAACTGGCACTACAGCACACGCCGGAAATTCTCCGGCGAAGTGCACAAGTCAACTGGTATATGATGCAACACGAAACGCGGCCCCCCATTGCATGTACCCCCACGGGTCGGGCAGAGAGCACAGTCTGCGAGTCTCAACATTCCGACATGCTTCCGTCATGCCACTTGCACAGTTCACAGAAGACCCACTGCCGTTGGAGTAATTGTGGAGATGGTAATCCCAAATCGAAATCTTTCCAGTCGTCGCAAGCGAGTTTGACAGAGAAACACATAAAAATTAGTCTTTCGTAATGGAGACGCTCCTTGACAGATGTACCCAAATACGCAGGTGAGCAAGCTGCTGATTATTAGAAGGTAGCGGCCTACAATAACAATAATAATGGAACAGTAGCTACCCACGGAGAGATCCAGTCGGTGATCCAGTCTCGAGAGAAATCAAGAAGGAGAGTGGTGCCTGCATTTGAGATCCCAATCAGGCCGACAAGCGACTATCATAGCGTTTTGCCGCCACGTGTGGTTTCGGAATTAGGCGTGCAACTCCGAACCGTCCCTTGCTAACCAAACATGCCCTGAAAAAGACAAATCAAAGAAGTTCAATATTGATCTCCGTCCACCAACGCTCTTTCTTGCATACGCGTATACGGCGCGTCACCGTCACATCCTTCCTGTATAACTTTGTCGTGATTTGGAGATCACAACCCACCAGCTTTGGTTTCACCTATCAGGGTCGATATCTTTGGATCTGCAAGCTACAAGCACTGCGCGAAACCTTGCCCAAAACGTGAGTGGAGCTTAAGCTTCACCGCAAGTCTTGACCAAAATGGTTTGCATTTGTACGTATTCGTATAACGTCTCGATTCTCTACAACTTTGGCTTTGGCGCTCCGCGTACGAAATTCGGGCCGCCAAGATGATGATGACGATGGTGATGCATTCTGTCATGCATTCTCAACAAAGGACTCCAGTGTTCATGCCGCTCCGTAGCTCGAGAATTTCGCTCGGATACTGTAGTTTTGATGCGCCATCGTTTATGAGCGGTGTTCACCGATGTAGAATGGGCGTCCGATCCCGCTGTTTGGACCATCGGGGGTTGGCAATTCCCATAGCAAAACGCTCGCAAAGGCGCGCGGGTGAATAAAAAACGGTTTAATTTCGCTTCGGTGTGCCACGTGCAGGTGAATCCTACTCACCATTCTTGCCAGCCCCGCGGGACTATCCCCTGCGCCAGCGTCGTGGACACTTCGGGGGATTTACTTTCCACGACGCCGTCATCTCGAAGATAATCGACGGATGCTGTGGTCCTTTAATGATCCTTGTGTTTCCTCAGCAGACACTTCAGTCGTGCTTCTCTTCTCATGCCATACCGGATCATGTGTTGCCGAGGGTATTCCACTTGAGGTTGAGTTGTCATAATCCGCGGACTCCCGGACATGCTTTAAGTGGCACCACGCCTTCTCGAAGCTATGGTCTGGCCACTGGTGAACCGTACGTCACCTGGCCGAAATAGGTGTTGCACGTTGGGCTACTATACGGGTGATATCTTACTTGGTTTGCCGTCTAGGAAGCTGCGCCATTAGCGCAGTTCGGAGAACATTCGCTCTCCGACCATAGTCGTTTGTACATATTCCAACGATGGAGGCCTCTTTTGACTGCAGATCTCTATGGAGACACCATGGCGGCGTCATCTGAGTCATTGATGGGTCATCCAGCAGCTGTCGAAGGTATGCTATGTGTGGGAATGGAAGCTTAGTGATCCTGCCCAAGTACAATTGTTCAACCATGAGGTATGCTGTCCAATTTTGCTGGCGGTGGTCACGACCCGTGACCTGAAACGAACAAGTGGAGCCATTGTGGGGATCACGCTGAGGCGAAGGTACGAGTTCATCCGATACGTTGCATTGGTGTCAAAGACAAATGCAAGCTAACACTAGCTTGTGAATCAGAGGTACTTGTCGTACTACATTCTTCAACCACTTGGCCATGTCATCAGAAAGTGATCGCCTAACCGTGGCTGGAAGCCATGGAGTCCATTCTTGACACTGTGTCATCAAGCGCTTTGTTGCGGGACAGAGGATCAGGCGTCTGTCTAAACGAGTCTTCATGTAATTGCACATATGCAGGGAAGGATGATCGTACCTTTTGCCTGGGAACTCATTAACGACCTGTTTCAATGGCACGAAAATAGGAGTAAAGCGGAAGTACTTTGCCCTTTACCTGTTCTGAAGAAGTGGCAGTACACCTGCCCGCGTGTGGGAGTGGTTGTAAGTGAACTGTGTTTCGGGGAGATCCCCTGAGTCTGCTCCGCCGAGGAGTAGCGTAGTGGTGGTGAGCGCTATAGCAACGAGATTGCCCCTAGCCATTAACCGAAAGTATGGGAGGATAAGAACGCTGTTAATAGATGTAGACAGGAGGAGATCCAGACCGGTGTGATAGACCAAGTGTGATTGTTTGGAGGGTGCAAATAATTCGGAAATTAATTAAAACTGTTTGGCGCACGTGCGATAAAGCACGTGCCTGTTTCAGTCCCGAATTGTTTGGGTGACGTTGCCAGCTGAGCCAATCAATGAGCACCATTTTGATGCAGCATACATCCGACAACACTTGTTCCTTACCCTCACCATCTCAATGCAACCCTCTTCGTCTGAAGATGATGATGGGCCGCTATCGCCTGTCTCACCCACGGATGATTCCGATCCCAATATCCCCTCGGCGCCCGAAGCTCCTGAACCAGCGCCAGGACTGAATGGAAATCCTGTCCACTGTTAGTGTCACATACACGACTCTTCCATCGAGAAACTGGTACTCAACTGTCCTTCTCTGTGATACAGGGTACGACGTATGTGGATAAACGATTTCTCCCACGCTGCCCGTTGCCGTAATAACCCACCGCGGCGTATTCCTTCCTACAGGCTGACCGCACAGAACCATATACCCGGATAGAACCATTTCAAGAACGGCAAGATACTAGTGTCGAGTTAGCAGAAATCCTTTCTGTCAACGAGTTATTTGACACGCTTATATTAACAACCTCTTACGTAGGTTCTTTTATAAGCCAGTAACCTTGACTGCCCTGGCTGCTGCGCTTGCCACGTTATGCTATGTGGCGACGACGCAGGACGTACTAGAGGAGGGCCGAGATAAGCGAAGAGTGTACGCCTCCAGTTCATGCTTCTGAGGTGTTGTTGTGAACGAATGTGCAGGGGCGCATACGCCGCCATCGCCGGCTTCCTTTTGTTCTCCATGATACAATTCCGTGACGGACCTTTCGTTCGCCCCCACCCTGCATTCTGGCGCGTTGTCCTTGGAGTCAACTTGTTGTATGAACTCGCCCTCGTGTTTTTGCTCTTCCAAGACGTGAACTCCGCACGCTCTATGATGACATATCTCGACCCAAATTTGGGCCGTGCTCTCCCAGAAAAGAGTTACGCTGAGAACTGCGCACTCACACCGCAGAATGTTTGGGTAACTGTGTCTTCATCTTACCTTTGCATCCTTCAATTGACACGACGCGCGCAGGATGCCATCGACATATTTTGTTTGGCACACGCATTAGGCTGGTTCGGGAAAGCTCTGATCTTGCGCGATTACTGGTTCTGTTGGGTAAATTCTAACCTCTGACAATTTCATTCGTCTATCAACTAACCTTACCGCATTGAGATTCTAAGTATTGCTTTCGAGTTAGCTGAATACAGTCTCCAGCACCAGTTACCTAATTTTGCTGAGGTATCACTTTTTGTTCTTCCGTCTATGACGCAACTGAACTCGGGCGCTTTTAGTGTTGGTGGGATCATGTTAGAGTTTTCCCATGTTTCTCCACAACACGATCGTAATCTGAACCCTCGTTTCCCAGTGGTTGCTGGACGTGTTGATATGCAACTGGTTGGGTACCTATATCGGTTAGTCCTGTGGTTGATAGTTATCCCCGAAATGGGCGCTCATCGTTTCGCAAGGCATGAAAGCCTGTCAATATTTTGAAGTGAAGGTGCGTCCGTGTGTGTAGAGATTTTTCGATAAGTTCACACGCACCGCGAAGCATTATACATGGCGGGGCTTCCGCCAAAGTCGTGGCATCAGGTCTAAGACAAAGCGGGTCTTTACCCAATTTTCGCCCCATGATTTCACAGCTTTCCACTGGCATGGTACCGCTTCCTTACTACACTATGTGACTGTTGTCATGCTACTTGCCGTCTTCCTTGCGGCGGAGCTAAACCCCTTCTATCTGAAGGTAAGGTCGTCGGTGTCAACCTAGCTCATATTATGACGACTTAAATAACATATGTCCGTTTCAGAGTCTCCTATGGATGGAGCCGGATCATCCCTTCGTGATCGCGAGACTGGCAGGCGTGTTTCTTTGCGCCCTCCCAGCCGTTCGGGAATTATATCAATACATCAACGATCCAAGGTACGGTACAGGGATTTCCTTGTTTTCGATATTTTGCTTCTCCGGTTTGTCATCCGAATCGTCTGACATTTTTACGCGATCTTGCGCTCTTAGGAAAACAGTGAGAATGGGGCAACACGTTTGGCTATTGCTGGCCACGATCGGTACAGAACTGCTCGTCATCATTAAATGGAGCAAAGGACAATTTTCAACTCCCTTGCCTACTCACATTTGGTTCGCGTGGTTGGTTGGGGCGGCGATGTTGGTGCTTTATCCAGTCGGTCAGGTGAGTAGTCACGCTACTACTACTTTTGTATCCGGGCGCTTTATCGAGCGTCTAACGTGTGGCTCTTGTTCAACTTGTAGTTTGGCCTACCCAGCGCCAGGCGATATCTGCGGCGGCATGCTCGCAAGCCAAGAATCAAGGGTCAGTAATCGTGCTTTGGGGTTTGTTAAATAATTTGTTATTCTCCATGTCGCATCATCTCTCTCCCATGTGTACATTCTATATTTGTACAAGCCTAGTAATGTCTCCGGCGTATGGCGCATCGCGTTGTATGACAATTAATTTTGAGACAACGTGGTTGTGTTGTGTAGAGTTACCAAATGTCCCCAGATCTTTATCTGTTGTTATCCTGACAGAACCTTTGACAGGTGTCAGCCAGAAGTGAAGCACCTATCTTTCTCACATACCACTTTTGGCCAACTTGAAACACCTCAGTTTTACGCCTGCCAGTGCCTGCGCAACAGCTCTAACTTATTATCAAGTCCTTGATGTCAACCAAATATAGGCTTGCTGCCCAATCTCCTTGCCGTAGCTTTCTAAGCGTTCTCTTCTTCGCATCATAGGCGGTGCGTAATAAATGGGTCATCTCTTCTACAGACTCCGAGTTGGGTTGCTTCGCTTCTCATGCTTCGAACAGAAAACAACAGCAACGGGTTCGACATGGGCAGCGATAGCCATGACACTCTCTGGATTTCTATGTAGATGTGCCCTTTTAATTATACCCAAGAAGGAGAGGGACTACGTTGGTCCCTCTTCCCTGCCAGCGCCTAGTAACAACCATGCTGCGATGCATACATCGAGCATCGGGATGTGGCTTGCTCGCTCTTGTCTACCACTCACCCACCACTCCAGAGACCAGACAGGGTGTACCGAGGTATCATCTCCAGTCGTCGCTCGGGCTCTCTCGCGGCGTCTCTGTTCGAAGGTCCGGTCGTCCAAGCGTCCGAGTCCGGACTTACCCTCCATCGCCGCGGGTTTGATGGGTTTTCTCATCTGTTTGAACCCGTTTTTATCCCGTGAACCCACAATCGGCGTGTGTGTTTTTTACGACATGATTACAGATTTCCCCATCTCACTGGCCCGGCGTCCGAGTCGACTTTGGGTTATCCTCGTACGTCCGAGTCCACTGATCGCTACTGGTATCTGTAACGTTTTCTTCTAAACGGTACGTAACCGACAATCGGAGCGTTCGAAATCTATAGGTGGCTGTGCAAGTAAGCTCCCGGTTCGTTCCACTGGCAAAGCTCCGAGTCGTACTGGTACGCTGGTACCGTTTCACTGTGAGGAGGTACGTATACGCAGCAACACACTTTTTTTTTAAAAAAAAATCGATCCTCGACCTGGTCGTGTGAAACTCACATTTTTTGAGAGAGATTTGACAGCCCTCAGGTCAACTGATACTGTACGCCCCTTTTGGTAGCTTCGCCTTCGCCTTCGCCAGTCCTGGATCAATTGATACATCCCTTCGGCAACATCTCACCCCCCCTTCTTCGACATGGCATCAACCCGTCCGTTCCATTTCGCGCGTCATCCCACAGTTCCCCGGTGAACGCGGAAGCGGTCCTTGCTTCCCCTCGATTCGTGCCCGGCGCATCGTAACTCGGAGTCTTTGACGGCTAGTACTGCACACACAACAACAAGGACCAAAAAGCGTCTCGGATTGCATGGCCGTACCTTCGTAGCTCGTGCCTTATGATAGTGTGCTGGCATTTACCATTTTAGAGTCCACACATAGCGACGATCTGTTCCCCACTAGGATCCTTTATTCGGTCGTAATGATGCTGTCTCGGATGCGTTCCTTTTTTACACAACGCTCCCGGTTCCGCGTTACTCAACGTTTCCATTGAATGGATGGACGGCAACAATCGCCTAACGCCCCACATCTGGGCACATTGCTCAACCCCATCCCAAACATCCCTGGCGCTCCTGCCTTACTTGTAGTATCCTCACGTACAGGATCGTTCTTTTAGACTCCCACGACGGCTGACGGAGACCGGTGGATGGTTTTACGTCCCAAGGTCACGCTGCGAGGATCGGCTTGCGGATCTAGTCCTTGGAAACATTATCCCGTCCCTTTACCTAGACTTTGCCAGTGTTTTGCCTATTTTGGCGCGCGACACTTGTTCAGCGCCAGCACGCTATTACGGCACGTGCGTTGAACTGTACTGCAGTCCTTGGAACCGCCCTTCATGGGCCCCGTACAACTTGAAAATGTGTCACACGCATGTTACAAGTACAAGTCCGAAATAAACCTCTTGGCGCGGCTGTCCTTCCATATTAGAGGCGTGCATGCACTTGAGAATGGTCAGGGAAAGTAATATTCGGAACCAAGTCATTCCGATGACACTCGAACTCCTGTATGTGTAAGGTCACGCTGGTACCCAGCCCATGCGCCATGTGGTTGCAAAGGATGATACGTGAGTGATCAATTCAATCCGTTTTAGTGACTCATTCGCCTCGATGAATCCATTGCTTTTGTTTCCGGAGGCATTGACGAAGTGATCCGGAGTGCCGCGGGGTCCTGCTGTTTTAATCATTCCATTTTATCAACTACCTACAACAAGGTGGGTCAGGCGGTGGGCAACCGTGCGCCAAGATTGAGGACTTTCCTTATCTATCTGTTATTCATTCGTTTGCGGTATCAGTTGCATGTCCCCGTCCTTGGTCATTCCGAGTACGATTGCCTGACCCCGCGCGCGTCACGGTACTCCTTGCCGCGGAAACGAACGAAAGAGCGCTGTGCGTGTTCATATCGAGAAAAAGTCGTTATTCTGTCTTAATTGTCCCGATGAGGGCGGAACTTGAAGGTCGCCGCGAGCTCACGGCAGAGTGTACCACAACAGACGAGGGAAAAATTTTAAACTTGATTGCATCAAACCGCCCATCTTGCACCGAGTAACGTTTCGCGACATGCGAGAACAACGATGGTTCTGATATTACCTACCATTAACCTGTTAACTAACCCGTTAACATCATAGACGCCAGAGATAGCTAAGTCTATGTCTTGCCAAGGTTGTCCTGGCCTTGAGCTTGAGCCACTTGATCGTTCTGAACGCTTGAACCTGACTGCGGGCCAAAATGGGCGACACTCGGATTCGTGTCTTAACGGCGGCCTCCGGTCATCTTGTTCCTGGAACTCGAAGGTGAGTTCTAGCCCGCCTGGCCCTCTTCTGGTGACTCTGGGCTCTGCATAGCCCATCAGCGCTTTGGTTTTGGCTTCTGGGCTTGTCCAAGTATCTCTCCGCGTCGGCGCCATACTACAAATCTCGAAGACCTTCGGAACGAGTGGCAATTAGTAAACCAGGGTGAACTTCACTGACCAAAGATTAAAGGAAAAGTCCCGTAGTCGGTGCATATTCTGGCCCTCGTGTTCTAGACAGTTCGGCCACCATAGACCTTCTCCTCAATCCAACCAGCGCGCCGCCGAGGAAGGCATTGAGTTGGCCGAATTTACTATAGTGACTACGATTTCCCAGGGAGGATGATATCTGATACGACCAGCGGCTCTATTTGGATTTGGTTCGACTGGCGCACTACAAAGCAAGCTATGCCAAGCTGTTCAGACTGTTCGGTCGGTTGACCGACTGGGTGGCGGACTTCGGGTTTCGTTGAAAACGGTATGTGGACGGAACATAGGGACCTTCCAGCGCCTGGTGGTTCAAGTTGGGCAAATTCGGGTTCAGGGTTCACTTACTTGTACCATGTTGTATTGATTCTTCAAGTTGTCAAGTCACCGCCAAGAACCTCAGTCAGGCTCAGCTCCCCTCCGACGCGCAGAGATGGATCTTTCTAGCTTCATCGAAAAAAAGGTGCACGCAGAATTGAAAAGAGAGAACTGAATGAAAATGTAGATTCCCATCTTGGGTTCAAGTTCCCGGTCAAAGCACCTGGATACGTACGGGCTGTACTGTTCCTATTCTTGAAGTATTCATTAATCATGGTCTCGATGGTTTCAAAACTTGCACAGTCAATGCAATTACCTGGTATGCAACGGACGGCGGGGCGCTCGATGTACTCCCGTGATTCCTTCAGTCGGCCTCGACCTACTACCCTGCTCTTTTACGTTCGTCATTGCGCTAACGGACGTAAAAAAATCAGTTCGACCTTCACGATGACTTACTCTTCATTCCCTTGGAGACGTCGTTTGTTCTTGCTTTACAGTAACATTGGATTAGACAACGCCGTTGACGGTCCACGTCCACGCGGAGTCATCCGCGCGGAGTGTCAAAAGTTTCACAACACTCAGCTCAGCCCTTACCCTTGCGTTGCGACAGAGATATATCTAATCCGTGATCGGACGCCCTCGCTGCACAACGAGGAAGCTGAACCAAGATGGCTACAGGTAGTCTTGTTCATTGAATGTCAAAAGTTTTGGTGTTTGATATAATTTGATTCGATGATAGCAACTTCACCAAATTTGCGCGGTCAACACCCAATATATCAACTGCTGG
>QLOU01000254.1:0-14236 GCA_003313715.1 Russula abietina
GAATGTCCCAGACCATTCAACAAATGTCCCAGACCAATCTGCAGATGTCTCAGACCAATCTACAAATGTTCCAGGCCATTCAATGAATGTTCCAGACCAATCTGTGGATGGCCCAGACCATTCAATGAATGGTCCAGACCAATCTGTGAATGGCCCAGACCAATCAATTAATGTCCCAGACCAATCTGCGGATGTCCCAGACCATTCAACGAATGGCCCAGACCATTCGGCGGATGGCCCAGACCATTCCACGAATGGCCCAGACCATTCCACGAATGGCCCAGACCATTCCACGAATGGCCCAGACCATTCAACGAATGGTCCAGACCAATCTGTGAATGGCCCAGACCAATCAATTAATGTCCCAGACCAATCTGCGGATGTCCCAGACCATTCAATGGATGGTCCAGACCATTCGACAGATGGCCCAGACCATTCGAGAAATGCCCCAGACCATTCAATGTCCCAGACCATTTGAGAAATGTCCCAGACCATTGAGATAATATAATGATGAGTTATTGATGACTAAGCTTTATTAAGGCTAAGCAATTTCAAATGGACCCCAGACACCTGGTGTTTGGTCTGGGCCAATCACTTGTCCCAGACCAAATATTTTGCCCAGGACAAAGAAAATTGTCCCCCCTAATAGGGCCAATACCTATGAGGAATTGTTTAGCCTAATAGGGGGTCAAATATGGGTAACCTGAAGTGTATGAGAACTGTTTCTCAGCAGTGTCTGTGAATGTGGTCTCAAATGCAATGCGAGTGTCCTCCCAGAGAACATCTTGATCTCATCCGATTGCATTGGCATTGGTTGCACTGGTTCTGTTGCACAGATCATTGACTTGTTCATTCACCCAATTGTCTACATTTGGTCCTCTAATGAGTGATAGACAATATAAGGCGCGATAATAAGGTGTCGCCATTATCTCATGTCCTTCGTTAAGGCCCCAAAAGACGTTAAATTGTTGCATAAAGGCTTTGCTCTTCTTTCAACTTCCATCGAAGATAGTGGGTGGAGTGCCTCTGAGCTTATCAGTGCCTTGCCCTGGTGCAGTGATGCGCCTACAACGTCCTATATGCGTAGGAACTCGCTGTAGAGTCGCTGTGGGACAGAGGTCAATACACCAAAACTCCTCTACTCGCTCCTGCACTCCAGTGTTGCCTAGTATGGTCCGGTGGGATCCTCTGATGATGGCCTTGGCCTTGGGGAACTTCTCCGATGACTCCTGAGCAATGCCGAAGCTTTTTACCACCAGGTGTGCACAGCGAGGGGGGAAATGAAAGAGGTGAGCGGGAAATGAGTGGGGAGCGTCCGGAACTTTTGCTGACTAAGCGGCGAGGCTCTCCGATGCAAGGGGAGACCTCCTAAAGAAAGCTCTGAACAGAGGGAAAGGAAGGGAAAGGGAAAATCATCCACCAGTTGTCTGCTGCTGTATCTACACAAGGGCACTCTTAAATACCATTTGTACAAGTTCCAGCACTTCGGCACCTCTCCAGTGCTCTGGCACCACTTAGTAGCAACCCTGACCATGCCCTAACGCTGCCCTGATGCCGCTCTGACACTGCCCTGACTCCAACTTCGCTGGAAAACGCCCTATTCCACCGATACAACCTCTGTAGTGTATCCCCCATGCGTGGCCAACGCTGGGCCTGTTCCTTCTGCAATTTGGGGAGTTAGTCCGGTCACTGGGGGCCGCTGGATCGGCCCGACGCCGCCGCACTTCGCCGCTTTAGGGTAGGCTTGAGTTGTATTTCAGTGATGGGATGATTGGCCATGCCCCTTGGTCGTCTTCTGTTGATCTTCCTGTCGCTCTGGAGTGCTGGATAGGCTTCGTCACGGGTACGCGTGACACCGCAGTGTCACAGTTATGGGTCACGCGGGTTCGGGTACGGTGTTGGGATTCTGTACCCTCGCCCACACCACGACCCGTTACTGCGGGTCAGAGGTTTTTCACGGGTATGAACACTTTATACAGCAGCGTTTTATTGCCTTCGTCGACGCGAGGTTATTTGAGTGAGTGATCCAATAAGTGGTCTTTCACACCCTGATTTGAGGATCACGCGTTACGCGTCACTGTGACTTGGGTGACCATTCACTCGATATTCCTCCTTCTGGCCCTCTGAATCCATCATTGCCGCCGTCTTGAGCGGCAAGACATCACTGCCATGTAGTCTGGCCATTCTCCTCCCGGATCCCCGGCTCATGCCCTCCAGGACCAAGCACATCTGCACATCGACTCATCGAGTGCCACCAAGTTACCCCCTCTCTGTTGTAAACAGAACAACGGTTACCTGCAACTTCGCGTCTAAACGTCCACCTGTCTGTCCCAGACTGCCTGTACATTCTTTGGAGAGGTGTCCCGTTTGGCAGTGTGTTCTGGTGTATCATGGTGAGTCATGTGTCGATACTCAATACTCATTTGGCTCACCCTGGTCGAACAACCCCCAATCGGACTCACACACGACAACTCATGCAAGACGACACAGTGTGCACACATAGGCAGAATCATGCCAGTGCTGCATCGCCCTCACATGTCCAACCCTCCATCATACGGCGATCGCACACAGGGAGACGACGCCACGTGCCACATAGTGCACATTGCACGCACACAAGACGACACCATGTGCGCACACAAAGGCAGAACGATGCCAGTGCTGCATCACCCTCATGTCTTAAGCCCTCCATCACACGGCGCACACAGCGCACATACACACACACAGGCAGACAACGCTGTGTGCCACACACAGGGAGATGACGCCCCGCGTGCTCACACAGGCTGGGCTAGCTTTCTTCTCACCAGCGGTCACCCTCATCAATCCCGCAAGCACACGACGGTGACAACCATCACAATCACCACGACCACCACGACAGAACCAGAGCCGCTCGCGGTGCACATAAACCTGTAGTGCAAGTTAGCGGCTTCAAGACTCTGCCCACACTGCCCCCCACAGTTCGACTCGACACACGCCATTCAAGACACCCTTTGCACACGAAGTTGAAAGTCCAACTCGAAACCCAGCATGATAACGACGAGTCGACGACAGCAAGCTGATTCATGCACACACAGGTCCCTAGTCCTCCATCACTGGCATCACACACATTCACAGCAGACGATGCCGCGAGCACAGACAGGCAGGACGACGCCACGCGTGCACACACAGCAACGACTACACATTCCCACTGCCATACAGGCATCGCACGCACACGCACGCCCAGACGATGCCGCGCCCTCCGTGACACGATTCACACACTCACTGACGCCGCTGCGAGCACACAGACAAGCGACGCCTCACCAGGAGACGACACTATGAAGATTACAGCTCTCAAGACGGACAGCCGTCTTTGGACCTTCAACGCACACACAGGAAGACAATAACGTATCCCAAGCTCCTTCACCATACCCCCGACGCAGAACCCCTTGTGCGAGTAGAAGGGTGGAAGGGAATCATAGTCGGGCAGAGTAGGGTGCATGCATATACAGGCAGACGACGCCGTGTGCCATGAGATGACGCGATGGCGCCCCACGCGCACACACAGGCCAGGCGACTTCTTATATAGGCTGTAAAGTAGTTTATAAAAATACATTATATTTTGCCTGTTCAAGAACTCGAGTGAACCAGAGTGATAATCAATAAATCAAGTCCCCAAAGTAAGCCCAAACCCGCGGTTTCTCGACCCTTACCATACCCTTAGCGGGTTATCGTAACACCGCAGAGAAACCTGTGGACTACGGGTACGGTGTATACCCTCAACCGTAGCGGGTGCGGTGTCAGAAGTCCCGACCCGAGGGTTACCTGTGACGAACCCTACGGAGCCGGGGCCACCGGAGATGGGGCCGCAAACGCAAAGGGCACAGTCACCGAAGACAGAGTCTCAGCCAATGGAGTCATTGAACATGGAATGGCCAAAGATGGGGACATAGTAGACGATGAAGTTGTTGGAATTGCATGTGAGATGGCGGTGTGGGTAGAACTGCGAACTGTGGAGGCATTTGTAGTGGTCAATCCAACAGCTCCCGCCGCCGTTTGTGTTGCTATCATCGTAAATGGGTCAACATCGTGTAATGGGGCAGTTGCAGTCATAGGAGTGGAAGGAACAGGTTGGAATGGCAAGGACAATGGAAAAGGATCCGAATCATCCGATGTGACATCTACCGGCTGTGATAGACTTGGCACATAGCCACCAAACCAGGGGTCGTTTGCCGAACCGGTGGATCCAAACATATTTACATTGTTATCCAGAAACGTGAAGAGCCCGTCTGACTGCGGCTGCGAATTAGTAGTTATTGAAACATCCTCTGATAGAGGTTGCTGCTGGGCCGCTGATTCGACGAATGGTGGGATTGGTGCGCGGGAGTGCTGAGCAGTGCATAGAGCCAAACTTGGCATGAGAGTAGCAGCCCCTAGAGGCTGCTGTTGGATAAGAGCTGTCGTCGTAGGTTCACCAGTAGGAATTGTTGAATAGGATGGCAGCGGGGCGGCAGATGCCGGAAAAGAGGTGGCGGAGGCGGAGGCGTTCGCAGGCGCTGAGGCTTTCGCAGGCTCATCCAACTCGTCCATATCCATACAGGTATCATTGTCTGTCTTGCTCTTTATTACCCGGCGGCGACATTCTTCCAGAGCTGTACATATGCGTGAGTTTTCAAACCTTTGAGATTTTTCACTTAACTTACTGAAATATGCATTCCCATGCGCAAGCATTGTTTGCTGCACCCTCTTCCACCCGTCCGGATCAAACTCCGAAAGGAGTTTTTTCGTCATGCCCCTCGACGTGTCAGACTGAGCGCTGCATGGGTCTGTATCAGCTCAGTTGTTTTACCAATGATTGTTTACTTACGAACGTATTACAACTTCACCATCAGACGATCCAAGTGGAGCCACAGCTAGGATAACAATATTTGCGCCCAACCATTCCGCTATTGCATCAGCAAATGTTGGGAGGACATTTTCTGAAATCTTCCATGCCCTGAAAATGCTGTTAGTATGAAGTTATATGACTGCAGGTTATCATACGTACTTGTCGAGGTCCTCAGGCGTGCCTGCAAACGCCGCCTTTTGTTTCCATTCTTTGAGGTGCGTCTCGTTTTCTTCATTGGCCTGTTTTGTTATCTCATCCCTGACAGCAGGTGATTCCTTCCCCCAGCAATCCCTCATGAATTCGGTCCATAACCGAAGTCGGTCCCGCGGCTGTATCGTATTCTTGACGCCCTCCCAGCGCTTATCGAATTCCTGGTTAAGTAGCGATTTATTGATATCGGTGTATACATTTATCACTGGCTTCCTCCTGGGACGGGTCACAGAGCTTGACATTATCCGCTCAATGATGTGATTGATATACGACTGATTGGTGTTTTTCGACGTGTATCTGTAACGGAACCAGCAAGCAAGTTTCTAGCAGGAGGGATTTGTAAGTGTTTTATCTGTTATAACCTAACATAATTACTCACATCCCGGAGTTCGCGATAGATCTTGTTGCGTTCCTCATTATCCCACTCCTGTTCCTCGGGAGTCTGAAGGGCAGGGTCGTTCTCACCAGTGGCGTCGACATTCTCGTTAGAACTCTCTTCACTCAGCGGCGTGTATCCAAACTTCTCGAGAAATTTTTTCGCCACCATGGTATAGAATGCCCCGCGGTCGCGGTCCTTGGATTCGAGGAACTGATCCTTGTAGAATTCCAGGAACGTTAACTTCATGCCGCTGAAGGCATTCTGTCTACCCTGTGGCCTGGATTTCTTGGTCTTGTTATCCATCATGAAAGAAGATCGATGAAGAGGAAGCGTCAATTATTGAAGGGAAAGCCTGAGGCCTGAGGTATGGGTGCGTATACGACTCAAGGGTGACCAGTACGTATTGCGTTATAACTTATGTATGCTTCGTTTCAAGGCTGACTAGTATTCACGTTATAACTTGTGTACGCTTCGTTTTAAGGGTGACTAGTATTAGTCGCATTATAACTTATGTACACTTCGTTTTTGTTTCGTTTCAATTTTTTTAATTTTCTGGTTGGCGCTTTCAAGGATCATACTAATAACCTTGAACTGATGCAGCTAGCGTACAACCAATTTCGGCCATTATAAATGATTTGCATCACCATCCGCTCCGCTTTCCGCATACAACTATATTCAGCCATTATAGATGTCGGCCTGCATCGCTATCCGCTCCCCTGCACTTATGTACTTTCTGTGCGCCGATGGGTTGCCATGTCCCAATATCGCAGCTAAGGTGACTTTGACATGTGATACCCCAAATGGGGGGTCGTCTCTAAGAATATCAATGTTTACATGCTTTTTTTCAGACCAGTTCAAAGGACAACAACGAGAAGAAACCGACGATGCTGCTCGCTTTGCTTGCAAGGCCGGTCATGATGTCTGCGACCTATGGCCTGATGGGCAGCCGATCGACCACCAATACCATAGCCATCAAAAGCACCGTCGAGGCATAGGAGCGCAAGACGACTTTTTGTTTCTCGCATCTGGCGTCAAGGTGACCTTACCAGCCTCCGCTGCCTTTGATGCCGAGCTGAACCATACCTCCAATTTTTAATCACTCACAGAGCCCTACCAAGCACACCTGCGACATTCCAGTTTCAAGAAATGAGCTTCACGCTCAACTGGTTCTAACGCTGGCACAAACATCCGACAGATCCGTGGATCTAACTCCAGCACGACTCATAATTAGGACCAGGATTTGGGCTGCGTACTCGACGTTGTCTTTCGTTTTTCAGAAACGTATAGCTATAGTAAAGTACCTAATTACGAAGATGATAGTATGAAATTTCTGAATGGAGGTCATAAGCTCGTCGAGCAACCCACTGCAGCCAGACTTCCGCCATTGCACGCTCTCAATGCCCATCTTCATAGTCGGTAAGGAACTGGCACCCTACCTGCCATTCATTGATTGCAGCATAAAATAGTACTGTCAAGTCGAATACGGTGAGCTGTTGCCATAGGACCTTCTCATCCTTCTGCAGATGAACACGTCGACCGTGGACTACTTTCTTCATTCGTTCAGTAAACTGAAGTTCGCGGGGTGTGTCAGATGGTGGGCCAGTCGCATATGGTGGCCCGCCATCCCACTAATCCAACCCAGTCTCGTCCAACATGTGTGCACTCTTTGAAGCGTCTCGGAAAAATGACGAGTGAATGGGGAGCTCTTGAAGTGCGAGCGCAACAAGGTCTTTGGGCAAATGCAGAGGAGACGATCCCTGCCGGCCATGATTCCGCCAGTACGCGACATAGCGTTGTGTAGATATAACTGCTTTCGAACTAGAAACTAGGTTTCAAATAAATAATAAGATGGGGCAGAGAAAGAACATACTGTGCTGTCTGCCGTCGTTCATGCTGTCTGGCCCGCTCTCGGGCCTTTTTTTCAGTGAGTGTGAACAATTTTGCATGGCGGCCCATGAGATTAGAGGTTGAATGCTATAGAATGAATCTAGGACAATCCTTTGAATCTCGTGACAGGAAAATATAACAATACTCCCTAAGTATTTCTGGACAAAAAGAGTATGTATCGGATGGGCAGACTTGCCAGCATCAAACCCGTGGCCTTCGCCATCCTCAAAGCAATGTCTCGCCAGGTTATTTTCTCGAGAAAAGGAGGGCTGTTTTATTCAATATATGATTGGCTCTCCAAACATACCCGGTAACCGACAGAATGGTACAAGCCGCCGCTGTTGGCGCCAACCAACTCCCTCACAGAAACCTTTTTTGGACAAGGCACTTGCAAGGCACTTCTTTTATCGCGTCCAACATGTCTAACCGCCAGATAACTTCGTCCAGTTTTGAACCAGATTTTTACCTTGCCACCCGCCACCCGTTGCGTTTCTTTCACCTTTCCACCTCGTTGTACGCTGTTGACCACAAGTCCACGCCGACAACATGCCTACCAAGAAAGGAGTGGCTCGTAGACACGGTGCCGAAGTACCCAAGTTGGTGGGGAAAACAGTTTCACATATCCCAACTAAACGCTCATCTCCCAACCCGGATGTGTTATCTATTTTGGAGGGGCTTGACGCGGATACTCTGCAGTCGCTTTCACTAGACACCCCAATTCAACTCACCCCATCACCTGGAAACAGTCCCACGTCTTCTCACATACCTTTATCAGAGGAGCGGGTTTCAAATGACGTGATGCAAGCCACATTCGACCGACTCGGCTTTGGTCCATCCAATGACTTGACCATCTCACCAATGCCAACGCCAACACCCACAAACTCTGACATCAGCACCACGAAAATGTCTGATGATGAAGATTCTACAGCCGAGGAACCAGTTCCGACAAGTGTGGAGGAGCTTGTTGACAGCATGAATGCGTATGCCAGTGGTCAAATCCTCCGGCTGTTTCACGAAGTTGCCCAGAGGTCTGGACAATCGGCCAATACTGTCATTCTTGAATGGGCTCTGCTTCACGCACATACAGATTTAGTGAAAAGGGAGGTCACTCATGGCCACATATTAGCTTCGATAACAGCACGCGAACAAGCTTTCGAGGAAGAGGTAAATACGGTCATCAAACTAGTAGGAGAATATTTTTTGCTCAACTTCCTTGGTTACTGACTACGGCCTTACAGGGTACTAAACTTGCCGATGTAGGAATCAATTTTTTATTTGTCATGGTGGAGCAGGACATGCATGAGGACGTTAAGCTTGGCAAAGTCTGGGGTACCCCGGGGTTACAAGGGGTATGTTTATTATCCACATCGCTGCTATCCCCATCTAATGACATTCAGATGTTCAAGGATCTTTCCTTGAGTGACGATGATGTCCTCGCAGCAGCCAGAATGCACTCGTAGTAAGTACGCATATTTATACGGATTAAGAGTACTTATATATTGATTTTCAGCGCATCTATGTGGTCTCGTTTCTGTAAGAAATACAAACAAAATTCGACAGAACCACCTATTGAGGGCAATGACAAGGCTGCTGAGACCGCGGCCACACCAGATATGTCATTGCACTCTCAAGATCCGACTCAGGCTCGTCTCGTGTTCTGAGGCGTGCAAGAATGAGCGTGCTGCAGGATGTATTTCTTGCCAGTGGGCGTGATTAGATTCTTGGTATCCTGGAGATCATGAATGCTTTGTCGTAGTCTACGTTATCTGACCCTGTGCTGCAAAATGTTGTTTGTAGTCGTCTGAAGTCCGAAAATTGATTCTGATGTTACGTGTACGTGTGATGTTACATTGTTACGTGTACATGTGTTACGGTGAGTATTCAACAAAGTCAACTTGCTCGCTCACATCAACGATCAACGATGGCCAGGTCAACTCGGAAGACAAGACTGCAAACCTATCACACAAAGGACCTTGGATCGCCGCTCGAGCGCAAATGCGTGCTTCTTAGCAATACTTCAAGGCGTGTACGAAAGGTTGTCACTAGCGTTCCGATCCCAACTTCAAGTTCCTCTCAAACTCAAAAATCTGATGGCGACGATACTCCAACAGAAATGACGGTGGACGAGAGCATGGATTTCCATGCAGATGCTAACACCAATATGACTAGCTGTACAGACTTCGAGCATCCTGCGGCCCTTCGGATACGAACGACGGCCAAGCGATATCAAAATTCGGTTTTGTCCTCTATGTATTTTCCATTGTTACATGAGCTAATTATTGACTCTAGGATGCTCCTCTTCTTACATGGAGAGAACATCGAGATCAATACCTTGACGCCTGCCTGGCACTTGAGGGTCGAGGTCGTCATAAAGCTTGCTGCGCGAGCTTTGGCTGCCAACAGCAAAATCCAGCTTTCCGCTGCCAGGATTGTTTCGGATATGCATTATACTGCAAGGCCTGTATTACACAGCGTCATCGAGCTGAACCTCTTCATAATATCCAGGTATGTATAGATAGTATAGAAAGTTCATATATTTATTCGCTCACTTGTCTGTGCTACAGAAATGGAAGAACGGTTTTTTCCAACGGACTACATTACAAACGCTTGGTCTTCGTATCCAGTTGGGCCATCCGCTAGGGCAATTATGCCCTTTCCGGGCTCGTGGACACCAAAACTTCATTGTTATTCACGTCAACGGCATTCATATTATTAATCTCGATTTCTGTGCTTGCTCCGATTCCCCCACACATCGTGAACAACTCTTGGAGGTTGGTTGGTGGCCATCGACGCCCCTTGAACCACAGTCTGCTGCCTCGATGACCGTCCTTCGGTGTTTTCACGCTTGGAACTTACAAGGTCAAATATCCTCAACGGATTTCTACCGTGGTCTCGAACAAATTACGTGTGGGGATGGCCTCTCGAGTGTGCCAGTAAGCATATGCTTGGAACGATCACAGTAACGCTGACAATTTTTAAGGATCGCTTGGCCCAGTGGATGTTGATGGTGCGCGAGTGGCGCCATATAAAAATGACAAAACGAGGTGGGCATGGTCATGATCCCACTGGGATAGATGGTACTTCTCAGGGCGGCCTCGCAATCCCTTGTTGTGCTTGTCCACAACCTGGTATCAACCTCCCTACTGGATGGGAAAATTCTTCACCGGAAGATCGGTGAGATAGTGATACTTTCACGCACTATTTGCTTTTAATGTACAACTGTCTAGATGGCTATACCGCCTTATATTGGCTGAGGATGCCAATTTCAAGCAGAAAGCGCGACTGCGCTCTGATGTCACAAGGGACCCCCCGCTGGGACCTGGCTGGGGGACATTCGTGGAAAATTGTGCCTATATCGAATATGTGGCTCAGGCGGCAAACGCAGATGAAGTAGGTAATATTGCTCTACTGCGATATCAATCTAATGTACACTAGATATCTCATTGTGTCGGGTTCTCTGCAATCTGGGATGCAAACAAAAAGAAGTCAAAAGGCTTACAAGCCACTGGGATTGGTTCCATCAGCTGTGCTCGACATGAGATGTACCGTCCGAACGGTATGGGAGACCTCCAGAAAGGCGAACGGTACGTGGTTCCAGCTCTATTTGCGCGAAAGCCTAACCTTTACATCATGTTCTAGATACTCGAATATGGACTACCTATTGTTGTCCAGCGTTGCCGGCACTGCGATCAAATCCATGATCGTGTCATATGATATTGCCTGCCAGTGGGGAAGGAACTTCGCCGCGCGAAGCAGTAATCCCACTCTCCCCGAGGCCTTACGCCTTCCATCGTCGATTTTGTTGCAATTTATCGTCCCCAAGTTCCATCTCCCGGCTCACATTCCCAAGTGTCATGGTCCATTTTCATTTAACTATGCTTCAGGTGTTGGGCGAACTGACGGCGAAGGCGTCGAACGGAACTGGTCAGTGCTCAATGGCATTGCTCCATCTGTTTCTATGATGGGCCCAGGTGGGCGGTGGGATACCCTCGATGACGTTTGTAACTATGTGAACTGGTGAAAAACGATCTCATTGTGTGAGTAAGCAGAATGGTATACAAAGTTGATTTCGTAACTAAAGGTCGGTGGAAGCATCAACTCTTCTTCGAAGACTGTTGCTTGCGATTTCGGAAGCAGTTATCCACCATCGAGCCTTCACCGCGTTCACCGAAAGCCTTCAAGCTGAACATGCAGAGCAAGTCGCCAAGTGGGAGGGGCAAGTGCAGAGTTGGGAGGTGGATCGTACCCTGCCGTGTCCTTATGAAATAATCAACGAAAGTAAGTTAACTATGTTAGCGTATTATGCTCTGGCTGATAGCAAATCTTCTAATCGATAATAGAGATCACGTTTGCTGAAGTCAAACGTCAATTGTCCCAGGAGGAGCATGAGCGCGTTGAGAAAGAAGGCACCATGGTGGACCATGATGATGCAAGCCCTAGCACGTTTATTGTCGCTGCTCTTGAGGTGGAGGAAGCCCAGTAAGTGTAACATCATCTTAAGAGAAGTGCTATTCTGAAGCGTTGATAAGGCAGCTTATCATTATCGACGTCAAGAGCGCAAATAAGTCTGTGATCCAGCAGACTGCCATTCAACAACAACGAACCAACCTGCTCAAGAGGATACAAAAACTCATAGCTATCCAGCATAAATATATGCCGGGACTCAACTCGTATCTTGCCAGCGAGTCTTATGTCCTTGACGCCACATGGCCCACATCCATGTCAACGCCCGAGCATATCCCTCTTCATCTTCCCTCATCTTTCCCTCCAGAGCTTCGTTCTTCGATATGTACGGAAGGTATCGAGGATATTGAGGATCGTCTCCGCTTTGCCCAAGCATCGGAGGCGTTGACCAGACTCTGTTGCCATCTCATGAAGCGGACTTATACCAGCCGGTACAAAGTGCACAATGTCTCTACCCAGCGACATTATACTCGATTCCGAACGCTTCAAGAGCAAACAGAAAACAAGATCAAGGTATCTACTCTGCAATACAACACTGCGAGAGATGCCCTCCTTCAACTGCGTGGGCCAGGTGAATGGGAGAAAACGCTGCGGAAACTTGGTGCAGAAGATATTCGAGGATTGAGCGAGAAAGCGCTCATCGAGGAGGAAAAGGAAGAGACCAGATGAACACGCACCATGGCCGGGATGAACGAAATCCAGATGAGCGAGGATGGTACATTTAATGATGTCCCTGCTACAACATTCAACCCGCATTTGGCCACGGGGGAGGGCTACAGGACATTGTCCTGGATCTGGTACTCAACAACTGGCAATGAAATCAATAGCAGCGTTTCTATGGGAGCCTGTAAGTGTCTACTTTCCATCTGAAGCCGATACAACCTCACTGCCTGAATCAGATCTTCGTGTTGAATGGCTGAAGTGTCGTGCACGAGCCACAAGGTGGAAAGAAGAAATTCAGCTGATCGAGGAGGAAATGCGCCGGACTCTTAATTTTTGCTCATGGAAGGTGACGTGGTGGGAGCAACAAGCCCATCGTAGGACGATGGTTTCTCCCCACCTCCAAGAAGGCTTGGTGGCCTATGCAACTGAGAACGCAGCCGCCGAGCGCCGCAGGCTTACGTCTTGGTCAACTGCTTGGGCACCTGTTCGTCAACGTGCAGCACAGGTTTTGGAGAGCCATCTGAAGGACCAGGAGGATGCAGTACCATTGACCATGCTTGATGTTGAGATTGAAGCAGATGAATGTAACAACGATTTGGCAGACAATTGGTATGATGTTGAATAGTTTTTTTTAACAAAAAGTATTTTCATTCCAAATTGAGAGATACAATGCGTAGTTCTAAGTCATAATGATGAGGCAGAATATTATAACCTAGCTGTAATGCATAACGAGGGACCGTTATAGCGTGGAGTCGTAAAACGCTGTGCATTATAATGTAGGCGACGAAGACGTAAGGGAGACCGCGACCAGGGGATGGACGCTGGAACATACATTATAACGTTGAGGAGACTGTGACCAGGGAATGGATGCTGGCACAGGCGTTATAGCGTCAAGGAGACCCTAACCAGGGCCCGGCGATGCACACTCATTATAATGTTGAGGAGGGATGACCGTGACCTGGCACACGCATTATAACGTTGAGGAGACCACGACCAGGGGATGGATGCTGGCACATAAATTATAAAGTCGAGGAGACCGCCGCAACCGGGGAATGGATGCTGGCACAGGCGTTATAACGTCAAGGCCTCAAGGAGTCCTCGGAAGACCACATTATACTGTAACTTAAAGGAAGGGGACCCCAACCAGGGCCCAGGGATGCACGCATGTTATAACATTGAGGAGGGATGACCGCGACCAGGGGATGGATGCTGGCACTTGCATTATAATGTTGAGGAGACCACGACCAGGGGACATATGGGGGGACATTATAATGTGGAGTTGTGGGCCGGCAGAAATTTGAACAATGCATTATAATGTGGGCGACGAGGACAAATCCATGTTGGGATGTTATAATGTCATGTGTATATGTGAGTTATAAAGTTTGATACATCAGAATGTCCTTGCTACTAAGGTGGCACGTTATTACGCGTCGTTATGTATCAAGCGGGCTACATTACAAAGTCGCTACATGGACACCTCAGAGCTATGCCGAACGTTTGACAGGGAAAGGGATGGGACACATGCCGCCGTTAATACCCCTGGAGGACATTCCCCAATGTGAGCATAAACGTCGTGGAACCCTGGTTTAATACCTATCGTTACAATATCTACATGTCTGCAATACATCTATTTGTGTCTTTCATTCCAATGTGAAAATCTGAATATGGTTGAAATTCGGCACAGATCATAGCTGGTCAGCGTGTCCAGACCATTCAGTCAAAAAATTACATAAAACTGGTATATCCGACATGTACATTTCTCGTAAAATCGG
>QLOU01000257.1:0-37837 GCA_003313715.1 Russula abietina
TATTTTACTTAAATTTACTTAATATGCCATTTAAGACAAGTTAAGACAAAATAAGTAGTTTTAGATTTTCCTGATGTGGATCGTCAGGAAAATGATCCACGAATTTCTGCTGAAGGCGCTGTCATACTCTAGCCTCTAGCTGGGGTTGTAGACCTCGCAAGAACGTTCGAGATTGTTCTTGGATGGAAAGGCGATTTTTACTGATGAGATATCACAAGACGAGGAGGAATCTGCGATAATATTCCCCAAGGTCTGTCACAGTAATAATTCCAGTGCGCGCCCAATGCCCGATCAGGGTGTCCAAGTCCTGGATCGTATAGGTGCGGTCTTCGGTCACTCCTGGGTAGAGCTTATAAACTTCTGCTTTGAATTCGTCAAAAGTCTTTGTCTGATTAGACCATGCTTCGATGGTTTTCCAAAGCTGTTCTGTCCGTATCTTCAGATACTTCATCACCGCTTGCTTCCGCTCGTTCTGATCGACAACCTGATGAAGGTCCAAAAGAATCTGGAGGTCCAAGAAATACCTCTCCAGTTCTTCCGGCTGAGTGTTGTCGAACTGAGGAGCTGATCACTCTGTGCGTGTGGGGAGATTAGATAATGCCATTTGATTCGCGGGTGGAAGATGTGGAGCTGGTACGTGGGGTACTGGTGGGTTTACTGGAACTGGTGCTGGTAGTGGTGCTTGTGGTGGAATGGGTGGTTGTGCTGCTGGAGCTGGCTGGGGTTCATTGCGGTGGTACTGGCTGTTGTACTTGAACTTGCACTTGAGATTGTTGTTGTACCTGGGGTTGTTGAGGGGTTATGGTAATCATTGGTTGACTTGTCGAGGGAGTCGGATTTGCGAGATTTGCCGGTGTATAAGGTGGTGGGGCTGTCATAATTCCTAAACTTTCTACGATAGGTTGTTGAGTCGATAGAGGAGATGAAATGGATGTCGATGATGATGAAGCTGCTTGGGCTTGTTGTGCTTGAGCCCTTGATCTTGAATGCGTAACTCTTGGCACCGTTGGTGCTGATCCTGTCGATTGCGACAGGACTTGAGTTACTTCTTCTTCACTTGAGGGCTCCGCTGAGGTTATAAGCGGACTTCCGCTAAAATCGCTGACTTCACTAAAGTCACTAGAAAGAGAGACCGGTGTTAGCGTTCTGATTGGGATGAAAGTACCTGGGATAAGTGGATCTGGATCCACTCTGGCCACTATAAGTTCATCATACAGTGTGCAATCGGGCACATGGTTCATAATGATCGCTGTCAGAGGCTACTGAGACTTGAAAGATGACCTCCCCACGTTGGCCACCAGAATGATAAGCGTACAAGTCGCCTAGCGCATTGGGGGAGAGTCAAAGAGAGTGGGATAGTGGTAGAGATTGAAGCAGAGTGGGAGAGAACTGAAAGAGGGTGTGTGTGTGTCGAGAGGAAGGGAAAACCAAAAGACACAAAGATCTCCTATGTCGCCCAGAGAGTCCTAAGAAAGACAGAAAGAGCAATGGGGAGAGGAGAGGGATCGAAAGTAAGGCTGTCTATGAAGACAAACCCCCAATAACCTAAGATCGTCGGAAAAGTTGGAGGATTGGAAACGCATCCAATCGATATCCTGCCTGTCGGAGATGTGACTTGTGGCTTGAGTCAGATTCGGGAGGTCATGCAATCGAGCCAGGGCTGAGCCATGACTGAACAGCTGACTGATGAATCCTTGACCCCTATTCCTGACTGATGCTTCTGCCCAAGCCCTTGACCCTTGTTCCTGACCGATGCTTCTGCCTGAGCCCTTGACCCTATACCTAACCAATGACCGAGGTTTATGCCCAATTACTTACAGTACGATACTAATGGGTGAATGACCCATTCGTCTACTTTGACAAGTAGATCATCCAATCGCTGCTTTAGCTTGACCAGATGTACTGTACCACTAGTATATAAGTAGCTCTGTGTACCAGTAGACAAGCCTTAAGCTTGACTTTGTCTTGTATCAAAAACCATCTTACACCAAACACTCAGAGGGGCAGTAGTTGGGACGCCTTCTAGCCTGAATGCCAAACCAAACAATAACGCTGTATATGTCGCCTGAGAACCTGGGAAGAAGTCTAGACTGCCTAGACTGTCACTATGTCGCTATCACTGTCGCTGCCGCTACCTGTCGGACTGTCGCTAGTCCACTGCCACCTAAGATACACTAGATATGCTGCCTGAGCTTCCTGGAACTGATGGAGTCGCATGCTTGACTCGATCACTGTCCAGAACGCGCCGCTGATAAGAGAGAGAACGAGAAGAAAATGAAAGAGAAGAGGGAGGGGACGAATGGTGACTCTTAGGTACTGAAAAGAGACCTGTTGTCTTAGGTGAATCGTCTGTCAAACTGGGAATGAATGATTATTTGCCTATATCGTATGCTATCTCTTCCTTTATATACTTGCTGCTAAAACAGTCCTGTACGACGCTGTACATCATCTCAAGGCCTTTCCTCGCTGTCCTGTGCATCCTCCAACCGATCCTCCTTTGCCCAATGATGTTCCGACGCCTTGTCCTTTCCGCCCTTCGCTTTTGATGCCTGACTTGACACAAAAGACTGCCCCAGCCTCTGGTCACCTGTCCCGATCATCTGACTGCTTTCCCCTGCTATGACTTGACCCTACTATCCAATGCTCTTGTTCTTCTCGTAAGCAGCGTTGGACCGTAGATGTAATTCCGACTCGTGATCCGATGAGGCGCTGTCTTGCTTGGTATGTTATTTGACCACGCTTCGGGTCTGACCAACTGGCGGAGCTTTCGGAGTTCCACCCGACACTCTTGGTTGCTGGCTTCTACTCTCCTAGGCATCCCCGGTCCAGTGACTCTCGGCCTCGTTGGTCCGCTATTCTGCACGCTGCTGCACACGCTGCTTATCAATGGAGAAGGGGCAATCGTATTGCCCTCTGAGAATTCGTTGAACCCCTCATTATGAATAGCTGGTGAAGTAGCAGACATACAAAAATAAGTTGAAAGGACCTTCAGACAAGGAAGGGCTCAAGAAGGACCTGAAGGACCACCTGATGGCAGAAATCCTAATCATCAGTAAATCCTAGATCATCTACATAGTTCTATATAGTTCTATGATAGGTCCATAGAGCCCATAGAGCCCATAGACACGTCTATGTTCTATGTAGCACTATGATAGTTGACATATACTATGGTAGTTCTATGTTGACTATTAGTCATGACCAAAAAAATTCTTATTCTTATTTTTATTACTATTATTTCTTATCTTATCTTATCTAATCTATTATCTAATCTAATTTTTATCGAATTATCTATTATTTACTATCTTATTTATTATTTTTATCTTATTTTAATCTATTATCTATCTTATCTACTTAACCTTGAGAAATTTTAACTTAGGAAATTTTACCAACTTGGTGGTTTGAACCAACAGCCTGCCCAGTCAAATGCCCGGCAGTGCTTTTGACAACTACACCAACTGGGCAAACATATATTAAGGTGCTTAATTATATTTTAATAGCTATTTTGGTTTGCGCTCAGCTAAGAAAAGAAAGCACAATAACTGCTTAAATAAATTAGGTAAAATCACGAAAATATTTATACAAATAGAATGTACCAATGGCTAAAAGATTACTTAAGACACTATTTTGATAAGTGCAGCCATTCACAAGTTATTGATCTATATAATATGACCTTTTTCGTAATGTAATACTAGTTCTATAACCCTCTATGAAATCTACAGCCTTTACAAGTCTATGACATATAGGGCACTTTAGTAACTATAGCATCTATGATTCTCTATGAAGTCTACCACCTCTATTAGTCTATGGCACATAGGACACTTTAGTAACTGTAATATCTATAATCTTCTATGAAGTCTATCACCTCTATCAGTCTATGACACAATGACACTACAGTAACTATAGTGTCTATGGCTTGCTATGGCTTACTATAGCTCTATGACATTTCCCAGGATTTACTGATGATGGAGAAAACCCTGGTGGTGGAAACCCAGGTGGAGAAGATGACCCTACAGTCTTTCCCTGGTCCTCCGGTAATACCTGCTCCTTCGGTAATCTGGCCCAAAATATATAATAAAAAATTCCACAAATCTTGGCAATATTCATGAACAATCTTGAGAATAATTGGCATCGTTTTCCGGATTTTGGTATGATTTTGTGATGTGCTTGGTCAAAAACATGCACGTCTTGGTGTGAAAGGTGTCTAGATAGACGCGTCTCAACTTTTATTTGCTGTCCCTTATTGCTTTCAAAGCATATATTGTTCCAATTTCTATCTTACAACTTAATATAGCTTCTAATATGCTCAAATATACAAGTTCATGATGCTAGGACCAATGGTGTGTGATTGAGAGACATTCTTGTTGAGTGCACTGTAAGTGCATGCATGAGCAGCATAACAATCTCTACCATCAGGTCTGTCACGGTGCGATTTCCATTTAGTGGGACAAGCGAGCATGTCACACCCCAGTCACGCTAACGAAGGAGCAGGTTTACCACTGTTTTGAGCCATCCTCACATTTTGCTTTCTACAACACAATTACCCCTTACACTGTCTCATATTGTCATATAGAAATAAACTAGAGAACCTATGGATGCAATATATAAAGTTTCTGAGTCAAAAAACAGTGAGATGAAGCCACTGTGGGCCAATTTCAAAGTTGTTACCGAAGGACTGAGGGAAGACTGTAACACAGCACAAGGAGGCTGGAACCTTGGAATAGACCAGAGGTATCAGGTGCTATGGAGCCTTACTGGGAAGGTCACTCCTTTTACTGGAGATTGCTCCAAAATGAATAAGTTTATTCTCAAGTTTGGGGTACACCGAATACTCAATTTGGGACACTCCCATGTCCTTATACTGCTATAAAGGGTGGCATTAGCCCTCTCCTACATGAAAGGGGACAGCATGGAGCAATTTGTTCATCAACAAGCCATGGCCACCACCCATGCAGTATACGACCTGGGAGTCCAACCTGAGAGTGAAGAAATTTGGGATAATTTCTTCCTAGCTTTCCAACGACAGTACCAGAATATGGCAGAAGTAGAACGAGCTTGGGGCCAATTACTCAAGCTCCAAATAAAGGAGAAAGACGTCAATGAATACATTACCGAGTTTGAAAACTTGGCAACTCTTTGCAGATGAGATCGTACCGACTCAGGAAGTGTTGATTACTTCTGCAAAAGGATCGAATGAGAGAATCCATCTGCTCTGCCTCTGATGATGTCCCATCCCGCAAATATTGAATGAGTGGCAGAGGATAGCCAGAGAAGAGATGGTGGCTCAATCTTTTGAGAAGGCCTCTTTAGGCAATAATCCTTGGGGCTGGCAAAAGAAGAAACAATGGCCACCCAGAGAAAAGGTGAAGAACCCTAACGCTGATATGCTAGGTATCTGTCTGAGCGCAGGAAAGCGGCGAAGCGGTGCCAGATCGGGCTGATGGATCGGCCACAGTGGTCAGTCTCTACCTGATAGAGGGGTTCCCAGTTTAGAGGAGGCAACATGGCAGAACACTTTGAGGTTGAACGAGTCGGCCAGAGAAAGAGTGAGTACTGGTGGAGAGGAGAGGGAGGGTCAAGCCCTTGTTGGGCAAGTTTCCATTCGACGGTCTTCAGAGTGGTTTGAAGGGCTTCATATTAGACCTGCGGACAAAGAGTAAGTATGAGTCAGTAAACTGTGTTTCTGTTACACGCCATCACCAATGTGTCACTAAAGGAGCCAGGTGCCCAGTTTCATGGGGGCAAAGGATACAAACGGGGGTGATTAGAATGTGGTAGAAAAAGGAACTTTGAAAGAGTGAGTGACGGGGTCATGTGGCAGTCATATGGACTCCAGATGGCACCTGCAACTTTGAATCACAATTGAAAGAGAACGGCCTGAACGGGCACGTATAGCATAGCCTGGATGTGCCTGGTAGTGACCTGCATATGCAAATGATGATGCCAAGTTTGGCATACAAGCCATTGCAATGTTTGTAGCCTATCCACTCTCTACATTCAATCTGTTTAGCAGACAAGTGTGGTCAGAGAGGGGCAGGAAAGGGGTGTCCCTATTTGGCAGGGACTGCCCCCTTATCAGTTGTGGTGTGTGGTGGTCCAAGGGAACAGGAACAAGAGGAGAAGATGGCATCAAACATGGGAATGCATGTAGGCAAGCCATGGGAATGGAGGGGTAGAGCAGCTCGACATGTCAAAGTGGCCTGAATTTGGTTAAGGGCGGAGATATGGTATCCATACTAGAGAATGCGATGAGAAATGGGCAAGTTATGGACGAGATGGATGGATACCTGGAAGGACACTACACGTAAGTTACTCTCGCATTATCTTGGCACCTGGGAGCAAGTCGAGTCGAGGGCGAGCAGCGAGTGTGGGTGCATAATGTGATTCGGTGCTGTGCTGTGTACATGTGCGGTTACTAGGTGCAGGGGCATGGCGCGGAGCACCATCGGGTGAAGCCTGTGGGTCCAGCCGGAGAGGTGAGCTGCATGGGTGGGTAGGGCTCTTGTGCTCGCTGCAGTGATCCATGAACTGGTGGTCACAACAGACCCGCTGGTTGTGAAGCTGCTGCTACGAGATGGAGGCAATTCTTCGCTGCTTTGCTAGTTGTGTATGGTGAAATGTGATGTGACTGGTTTGCTGATAATGCTATATGTGGACTTAGTCCGTTTGCGGAGAATCAATGACTATGTATTGGCTGAAGGGTATGGTGGGAGGGTATAATTACAGAGAGCAATGTGAGTAAGTATGAGTATGACAAGCCACTGCTAAGGCGCGGCCGATGAAGAGGAGAGGAGTCTAGTAGTAAAAAACAGAGGGACGCCCCACCCCTTCCAGCCACCAAGACCCCACTCCAAACTCCGGCGCTACGTGTACAGTACACATACTGTGCGTTTGTTTACTCTTCTAATGCGTCCATGTGACTTCCTCCTTGAGTTGATTCTCATGTAAATATACTGTAATAAAGATAACATCAGGGAAAAAGATATGGAACTGGTTGAGAGAGGTGGTTGTTCAATAATCGGCTCCGATAGTCTGATTCCATCTAGCTGAGGTCATCAGAATGATAAGATGACAAGAATGATAGACTGGAACTCTAAGAACTCGGAGAGCGTGGGCTATGTGGAGGAGGGTCAACAGGATGGAGACAAGCTGTGGGCTTGCCTTTGGTAGGTGCTTCCTTATTGTGAATGTAAATCGGTGATGGCTCCGTTGAAACTTCTTCCAAGTCAAAAATGGACCCTTCTGGGATGTCTGTTGTTATGGAGGATGTCGAGACGCTGGAGGGTGTCCTAGTCAACGTGACTGAAGTTGGTCTAGAAGACAGCAAAGGTGTTACCACTGTCATGGATGATGAAACTTGCAACAAAGGGGAGCGGACTGGAGCAGGAAGGGATGGAGATGATGCTGATATGGATACAATTGCTGTCGGCATTGGAGAGTGACGAGAAAGAGGAAGAGGAAGGTAAAATCGATGGCGACTCGCTCGACTCGCTCTCGGAAATTGTACTCAGTCGGCTTGAGAAGTGTACGCAGAGATGGTCGGTTGCAAGATAGATGTATCAAATGAGATGTCTTGGGGTTCAGGAAAAGATGTGGACCGAAGGGGAAGCCGCTAGAATTGATGATTCGTAGGTGTGTTTCTAGTGCCCACCAAGACCCATGGATTGAAGGTCTAGGAGGCGTAAGGGTGCTTGTCAACTCAGTGACTGACATTAGTAGCAATGTCGTCGGTAGTGAGAACGGTGAACGAATAGGGGAAGGTCCTGTCAAGGGAGGTGGGAGGGATCTTACGGAAGTGACTGGTGACTCGGTAGAGACAACAGAAAGGCTTGCAACTGACTCCAGAAGTGGGATACACCTGGCGATACTGATACTCGTTGGAGACAAAGTTAGAGTAGTCCCTACAGGGAAGTTGGCAGAGGACGAAGGATAGAGAGGGAATCCTCAGGAAATTTCAATTATTCGTGGCCCTGCAATAGGTTCGACAGCAACAACCAGCTCCAGAATGGGGATCGATATCTCCTCTCCAGCACGCGGAACAGCATATACATCTTCTTTAGCAGGCATGGGAACTACATCTTCAGCAGGTTCAGTAAGCCGATGGGATGCTTTGCAGAGATGTGCATAAGTGCAATCGGTGTCTGCGCCAATGTCAGTGTGAACTGTTGTGGTGACGAGAGCATCGTTTGTCACGTGAGCGATGGCCCACATCAGAAGAAGCATGGCCTGCACTGCGACTCTGGTGAAGGATGTAATTGAGGAAGACCGCACTGAACAAGGAGACGAGAGAAATCAAGTACAATCAATCAAGGCAACACGACGCTGAGACAAAGATTCAATCATGTGGACCATTGTAGGCGTGGCACGCAACTTCCCATCTGGGACAAAAATTCATCCTTGCGCTCATTGCCCTTCGTATGCGGCAGCAGCTACTATTGGGTGGTCTACCTGGTACAGCCCATTTACACTTGCTGGAATCTGCCTATCATTTTGCTGGTTTTGTTCTTGATCTTGCACTCTTGGCCTTTGAAAGAGACGGTGTAGCCAGCAATAGCAACCTTGCTAATGGAGATGACAGTCAGACTTATATCAGGTGTGTAGAGAGCATCCTTCAGAGTGATGTGAGTTGACGAGGAGCCATTAGGAACATCGATCTTGAGGTTGCCTAAGCCAGTAGCGTAGAAGACACGATTGTTGGCAGTGGTGATAGGGCGAGGTGGGATGGACTTCAGGTTAGTGAATCAATGGTAGAAAGGTGACATGTGGCGAGAGGCACCCGAGTCATAAAGCTCTGACTCCATTTTGGTAGATGATGTGCCAGCCATTAAGAAATACTCCCCCTTACTGGGGGTATCCGAGTCGTCAACCTCGACGATAACTGCCCGGGACTTCTCTGAGGATTCTGTCTCTGCGGTGTTCATGGTGTCCACGCTATCCTTAGCCTTGGACTTGTCCTTGTCTTGGAACTTCTTCCATTCTCCTTTGTCGCCACCACCCTTTGCCCAGCACTGAGATATGTAGAGCCAGTTTGCTGAAGTGGGCACGTATATCATTATCTTCACTGCAGTGTGTTGTCTGAAACTTCCTTCCTAGGTCCACCAAAACACTCCTCGACTTCCCTTCAAACTCCCCCTTCAACTTTCCCCACACTTCCTTCATGTTGGTGGTGTCCTTGATCTTGTGGAACACCTTATTGGGGATCGTCGCGTCCAACAGCCAACTGGCTTTGACCTAATCTTTGACCCATCGCTGGGCAGGTGTGAGGCCGCTGACATCCCCTTCATCTTTGTACTTCTTAGTTACTGATGTATTCGTGAGGTGGTCATCAAGACCCCTCATCTTCATCGTCCACTGCATGCGGTTTCAGTACGTGATCCAATTGGAACCATCTTCTGCTAACTTGGGTAGGTGCAATTTCTCTTCGCTCATATTCGTTGGTAGTGGTGCTCGGGATGGATAAAATGGGTAAGTGTTTAGTCAGTTGGTAAAATAGCGTACTGATGTTCTTTTATGCACGGGCAGGGCCCATAACCTAAAAGAATCAGATATGAGCAAAGCGGGGTAGTACGCAAAAGGTGGCAGCAAGAAAAGGATGTCGTGCAACAGGTGACGAAGTGAAGCAAGAGCAAGAGGGGAGAAGGAGCACATGGGAGATTTCAAGGACAGAACTGGATGACATTCAGCTGAGCGCACATTGTGCTATTTAACTACTAAACACCTTTTGTTACTACATGGCCATCAGTAAATCCTGGGAAATGTCATAGAGCTATAGTAAGCCATAGCAAGCCATAAACACTATAGTTACTGTAGTGTCATTGTGTCATAGACTAATAGAGGTGATAGATTTCATAGAAGATTATAGGTGTTATAGTTACTAAAGTGTCCTATGTGCCATAGACTGATAGAGGTGATAGACTCCATAGAGAATCATAGATGTTATAGTTACTAAAGTGCCCTATATGTCATAGACTTGTAGAGGCTGTAGATTTCATAGAGGGTTATAGAACTAGTATTATATTATGAAAAAGGTCATATTATATAGATCAATAACTTGTGAATGGCTGCACTTATCAAAATAGTGTCTTAAGTAATCTTTTAGCCATTAGTACATTCTATTTGTATAAATATTTTCGTAATTTTACCTAATTTATTTAAGCAGTTATTGTGCTTTCTTTTCTTAGCTGAGTGCAAACCAAAATAGCTATTAAAATATGATTAAGCACCTTAATATATGTTTGCCCAGTTGATGTAGTGGTCAAAAGCACTGCTGGGCATTTGACTGGGCAGGATGTTGGTTCAAACCACCAAGTTGGTAAAATTTCCTAAGTTAAAATTTCTTAAGGTTAAGTAGATAAGATAGATAATAGATTAAGATAAGATAAAAATAAGAAATAAGATAGTAATTAATAAATAATTCGATAAAAATTAGATTAGATAATAGATAAGATAAAATAAGATAAGAAATAATAGTAATAAAAATAAGAATAAGAATTTTTTTGGTCATGACTAATAGTCTACATAGAACTACCATAGTATATGTCAACTATCATAGTGCTACATAGAACATAGACATGTCTATAGGCTCTATGGGCTCTATGGACCTATCATAGTACTATATAAAACTATGTAGATAACCCAGGATTTACTGATGTGTTCTGCCTGTAAGTAAAGTGACTATTGAATAGTGAGACACCTATTAAGTGAAAGAGAAAAGAGGTGAGACATAAATGGGAAGTAGCATGTGAGGAAAGTGCACAGCGCTTGCATGTCGCGTTTGCTATTGTGAGAGGAAGGGGTTCGTGCACTGAAGAGGTCATGCGTCCATTAGAAGGGGACGTGCATGAGTCAATTATATAGTAATGTATCATATCGAGACAAGGGGAACAAGAGCACAGTGGGGCACGGGGACAATGGAGACGAGACATGAGAAAGGGAAACAATATAGTAAGTGAGCACGAAGCCCATGGGGGCCTGAAAAGAGGATGGGCAGCGGGTGATCCTAAAGGCCTGATCGTGAAAGCGACGCAGACCAGAGGGGCACATGCCAATATCTCATGTGCCCAGCCATTGGTCCATCAGAATCGCTCGTCGGTCCAAAAAGGGAAAAACCCTGCGTATAAAGATCAAAGTGGGTATGTGCATGTCAAAGGAGTCAAAGTGGTGATGAGCGACGTGGTGAGTGATGCCCAACGCACACTTGAGGTCAGAATCATCAGATGATAGAAGACATGAGTTACACATTAGCCATTACTTACAATACGAAATAGATATCAATGTAGATATGACTATGACTGCATGGCAAGCATAGTACTCGCCGTGTCAAAGCCTTATCTTGCCACATGCCGCTTGCTGTGTCCATAGATTGTTCAAGGCTGTCTACCAGTGTCTGTATGCTTTGAATAAAGGTTGACCTTCAGAATCTTGGACAAACCACAGGGTGAAGAACATGAGTATGTGTCAGAAGGAGACTTTGAATTGTCATTGGATATTGGTCCTCAATGGACTTGATAGCCTCCACGTGTGCAATGACTTTGTTATCTCTCCTCAGTAACTACACCAAGCAGAAATCAGCCAAAAAGATCCAGGAATGCTAAGAGTTTACTTACTCTATGTCTGGAGCACCCAGAAGGACCAGAAGAGCTGATACGATGGTAGAACTCAATTCAGACGATGTGGATTTGTAAAAAAGCTATATACATTTGGAGGAACGTGCAACCCCATCGTCGACGTTGCCCTCCCTCTGTCGTAATTCCTCAAGCGCACTAGTCACGATCCTCTGTCCAGGTGAGCCTCTACATGGCACACACAGTCAGCCAACATTGTACCAAGCAAAAATAAATGAATAACTTACTGTCCTCTCCAACAAATAAGAGAGAAAACGCAGGAGGAGGACCTCCCCTGTAAGCCTGATAACACACCGGATGAATAGCATGACAGGCAGTATGTCGCCATGCTCGATGGTGACCCAAAATTCATTTGCGAGATCTTGCAACCTCTCTTCAGCCCTAAAAAACATCAGCTGCGCTAAAATAAGAACCAATTAAACGCACCTCATCGACAAATTGTTGACTAAGATACGCGCTCTTGTGAGCAACTCAGCCACGGCTGTGACAAGGACAGGGTGCGCCACGTTGTATGTGAAAGTCACGGCCACGCAGGCCACATATGTAACAATAATGCAGAGGCTGCATTGATAGTTGTAGGGGCTTGGCATTGTGTATGAGGATGTGTGAAGTAAAGTATAAGTGCGTGAGTGCTTGATGTGTGATGATGACACGCTCAATGTATGTGACAATGGCGCACAGTAGTACCAAACAATGGACGGTTCACCGCGCACCACCACAGCCAAACACTATGCAACTCTCAGAGTGAATGGGATTGAGAAAAAGCTTACTAAGTCAGTGATGTTGCTGCCAACTAATTTGCCTCAGCAAATACTGGACGTGCCAGCAGGCCACTATGGTCACATTTTCCCCTGTCTTCAAGATGCAAGACGGCGACAACAAATTGGATGAATTTGATGTCAGCGGGGTCCATCCAAGGCCCCACTTCGTGAGTATTCGAGGCTCCTTTGTTCTAAAGTCCCTTGCTTTTGAGAATGGTCCCATCAAGACAACCCACTCACTTCAAACCGCAAGCTCGTATTGTGGGTCTGCAATGGATTGTCTTTAGATTTACGATAAAGGTACCAAGATGGGACTTACAATCTTGAGCATTTTTGTTTGTGAAGAGGGGGTAGGCTCTCCAAGCTGCTATAATTTTTTATTTGCCAGCGCTACAACAGACATAAGGTGTCGGTCCAAGCACACATACGGGTTTCACTGACTTTGGATGTTGCATTGGAAGTACCCATATTGTATCTCGATGGGAAAAGCTCATCAGTAAATCCTGGAAAATGTCATAGAGCTGTAGTAAGCCATAGCAAGCCATAGACACTATAGTTACTGTAGTGTCATTGTGCTATAGACTGATAGAGGTGGTAGACTTCATAGAAGATTATAGATGTTATAGTTACTAAAGTGTCCTATGTGCCATAGACTGGTAGAGGTGGTAGACTCCATAGAGAATTATAGATGCTATAGTTACTAAAGTGCCCTATATGTCATAGACTTGTAGAGGCTGTAAATTTCATAGAGGGTCATAGAACTAGTATTACATTACGAAAAAAGTCATATTATATAGATCAATAACTTGTGAATGGCTGCATTTATCAAAATAGTGTCTTAAGTAATCTTTTAGCCATTAGTACATTCTATTTGTATAAATATTTTCGTGATTTTAGCTAATTTATTTAAGCAGTTATTGTGCTTTCTTTTCTTAGCTGAGCGCAAATCAAAGTAGCTATTAAAATATAATTAAGCACTTTAATATATGTTTGCTCAGTTGGTGTAGTGGTCAAAAGCACTGCCGGGCATTTGACTAGGCAGGCTGTTGGTTCAAATCACCAAGTTGGCAAAATTTTCTAAGTTAGAATTTCTCAAAGTTAAGTAGATAAGATGGATAATAAATTAAAATAAGATAAAAATAATAAATAAGATAGTAAATAATAAATAATTCGATAAAAATTAGATTAGATAATAGATTAGATAAGATAATAAATAATAGTAATAAAAATAAGAATAAGAATTTTTTTTGGTCATGACTAATAGTCTACATAGAACTACCATAGTACATGTCAACTATCATAGCACTACATAGAATATAGACGTGTCTATGGGCTCTATGGGCTCTATGGACCTATCATAGTACTATATAGAACTATGTTGATGACCCAGGGTTTACTGATGGCCTCATGTTGGACAACCCCATCCATCTGATTTCAGAAATATGAAGGATGTATAATATGAGCGGGTAAGCGGGTACGCAGGAGGCCTGTGCTGGTAGCATGTCACTGTCAAGGTTAGCAAGTGCTAATAGACTGTCGATTGGGTGAGGGGGCAACACCTGGTCATGCCAAAACACCAACCACTGATCCAGCCATGGGTGATGTCGTGGGTGATGTTGTGGATAACATCAGTAAATCCTGGGAAATGTCATAGAGCTATAGTAAGCCATAGCAAGCCATAGATACTATAGTTACTGTAGTGTCATTGTGTCATAGACTGATAGAGGTGATAGACTTCATAGAAGACTATAGATGTTATAGTTACTAAAGTGTCCTATGTGCCATAGACTGATAGAGGTGGTAGACTCTATAGAGAATCATAGATGTTATAGTTACTAAAGTGTCCTATATGTCATAGACTTGTAGAGGCTGTAGATTTCATAGATGGTCATAGAACTAGTATTACATTATAAAAAAGGTCATATTATATAGATCAATAACTTGTGAATGGCTGCATTTATCAAAATAGTGTCTTAAGTAATCTTTTAGCCATTAGTACATTCTATTTGTATAAATATTTTCATAATTTTAGCTAATTTATTTAAGCAGTTATTGTGCTTTCTTTTCTTAGCTGAGCGCAAACTAAAGTAGCTATTAAAATATAATTAAGCACCTTAATATATGTTTGCCCAGTTGGTGTAGTGGTCAAAAGCACTGCTGGACATTTGACTGGGCAGGCTGTTGGTTCAAACCACCAAGTTGGTAAAATTTCCTAAGTTAAAATTCCTCAAGATTAAGTAGATAAGATGGATAATAGATTAAGATAAGATAAAAATAATAAATAATTCGATAAAAATTAGATTAGATAATAAATTAGATAAGATAAGATAATAAATAATAATAATAAAAATAAGAATAAGAATTTTATTATTATTTTTTTTGTTATAACTAATAGTCTACATAGAACTACCATAGTACATGTCAACTATCATAGTGCTACATAGAACATAGACGTGTCTATGGGCTCTATGGGCTCTATGGACCTATCATAGTACTATATAGAACTATGTAGATGACCCAGGATTTACTGATGAATGTCGATTGAGTCATACTGTTCTTGCTTACAAATCGTGCCCTAAAAACAAACATGTCCAAACACGTACGTGACTATGTCATAGATAAAATGACGATGTTAACTTCAACTCCGGTACCATCAATTGACCCGGAGTTGTGGGGCGTGAAATTGATGGTGAACATGAAGTCGCATGCATAAGTTAAAGGATAAGTTGTGATGGGTCCAAAGAGGAAAGAGGTGGCGGCAGGATCGATGAACTTTGAGGCTTCGAGTGTACGAGAGCGCTGATGATGTGGAGTGGATGGGGCTCACAGGATGATAACTTAAAAAAAGGGAGAAAGGGCTGCTACCACCCATCCTTTCACCGTCAGTCACTGAAATTTTGTGAAAGGCCTTGCCCATTGTAAGATTGAACAGCTCATACCAACTTACCAAGCTACTTTACATACAACAGGGTGTGACAATAATATAGGTAACAACAATTGTAAAAAGTAGGGAACTACTGGTGTGACTTATAGCCGTTTGTAGAGAAGATTGAACAAACCGGATTTTTCGTCGTTATTTGTCCATGTTTGCACTACCAAATATAGCTGTTACAAATTGTCATAAGATAAGGTTTATCTATGTTACATACATCACATGTGACAAAATAATGACAAGCGAGAGAGCGAGTGAACCCAGCAAACTCCATGAACAGTCAGGTGCTGGGTTTGTAATTGGTAGGGCAGCCCATGTTCAAGAATCAGGATATAAATGTAAATCAGTTGGGTTGGACCCGAAGCCAGGTAGCTCAGTGGTTAGAGCATCTGGTGGATATTCAGGGGATCTGAGGGGCCTGGGTTCGAATCCCAGACTAATCATTTTTCTGTTTCAAATAGAGGTAGTCACACTGTCACGATCATGATGTTGTGATGTGAATTACGACAATTTGTAATGGCTATATTTGGTAGTGCAAATATGGGACAAATAGTGACGAAAAATCTTGGTTGTTCAATCTTCTCTGCAAACGGCTGTAATACCAGCGAGTGAATGTTTTTTCCTGCCACGCTAAGAGCACGTTCTACATACAACCAATTGTCAGAAGGCAATGACATTGATAGCGAGTACCAAGTGTGGGGTGCATACCATGCAACACACTTGGGAGAATGATCATGTTTGAGCTGACAACTCTTATACTTACAACCCCGTTGGTTTTTGCTGGCGGCAACACCCCATTCAAACTCTGTGTAAAGTTGGAACCCTTCTTGCAATATGAGATTGCCGAAAAGGTCATAAAAGTGGTCGTAGTTGGGTTTGTTATCGAAAGAGAGTGAGTGGCAGTGTTTGAAAAAGGTGTGCAACTCCGCTGGGAGGCCCAGGAATGAATTGTGCGTGGTGATCGTGCACTTGCTTTCCAGAATTGCCTCCTTGTTACCTAGGCCCTGCCATGGTAAAAAACCCCAAAGAAAGTAGAATAGGACATAAGTGAGAGACTCCAGATCATCTCACCTTCCGAGCTCCAAGCTCATATGACTATTAATGGATGCAAAGGTAATGGTTCCCATGAAGCCAACACCATTGTCGAATGGAATGTGCTTGTATATACTGGGATCCCGATATTCCTTCAATAATTCAAAATCAATGAGGTACACCAAGTTTGCCTGATTGCCAACACCCATAACGATGTTACTTGGTTTGAGGTCATGGTGAATGTAGTCGCGGGAATGAATGTACTCTAGACAATGAAGCTGGACATAACACATTAATCCGTCCAGCTGTAGGCTCAGAAGTCAAATTACTTACGAGCTGCCTAACCAGGGGCAAAATGGTCTTGATTGTGAACTGAAAACCAGAGTGAATAAAAAGGTCTTTGAGAAATGGGCCGAGACCATTGATTGCCATTACATTGAAGCCAGATTCTGTGCCAAACCAATGCACAAGAGGAATGCCGGTCCCTCTGTTAAGCTTCTTGTAGACAAAGCACTTGTGCTCCAGGGTGTGGTCTTTTTCTTCCACAGGCTTGAGTTTAAGAACAACAGTCTCCCCAGATAAAATATCACGTACAAAATACATCTCATCTAATCACCCAGGCCTGTGAGTCAGAGATAGGAGAATGAGTTTCTGCAGACATACAAGAGGATCCTGATGGCAGTCTTTCTTGCAACCTGAATCTCCCGGCTATTCAAACAATCTTCCTGGAACCCATCAGCTTCAAGAGAGGACTGGTGGATAAATTAGATGGCAGAAAATATTGGTCAATGGTAGGTGTTACTCACGGTGTGGTAAAAGACATGTGAAGCGAGATGAAGTTCAACATGCTGAGCGTGTTGAACGTTGAATATTAATTCAATATGTTTATGTAAATAAAAATTCTAAAGATCCGAAATTTTCCGAAATTTTCCGCCCACAAGATCATGTGTACAAATGTCGTTATTGATTTCAAATTGCAAATAGAGTGAGGATCAATGTGTAAAAGTAAATTTAAAATGAATGCAAGCGACACAAGCTACCGCAGTCTGACAGTCATCACTAGTCAGCCTCGTACTCGATGATTGTCTAAATGATAAAGTCCACTACATTGTCCTGAGAGTTTGCTTGGATTACTCTTTGCAGAAGGTCCTCCTTCTCAATCTCGACCTTCATCCGCTTCTCCTCAGTCATCCAACCTGCCATGAAATTGAGGCACTCTTTCTTCAGGTGGAACTTCAGCATCTGCAATGACTCCATCAGAAGTGAACTAATGTGATTCCTCTGTTTCATGTCCATTTCAGCACTGGAAGAAAACACCCTTTCACAAGAGACCGCAGAAGCTTGAACTGGAAGATAATCCATGGCAATGGCAAAGATAGTGGGAAAGGTAGTGCAGTTAGTCTGTGGCGCTCTGTTAGTATAGATCTAAAAAAAATCATAAAAACACTACTTACCTCCCAGAATTTGAGAATGTCACTTGTCATCGCTATCAGCGCTCCCGTGGTATAGGCCCTGTATTCATCATCAATAGTCTACGTGCTATCACCAGTCTCCTATGTCTATTTCATGTTCAAGTCCATACTTTGTCGCAATGTCCAAGTATGCATCATATCCACGGTTACAATTCGTAGCATTCGTTCTGTCAACTTGCACGGATTGTTCTTCGTTCTGACTGGTGGTAGTCTTCTTGTGGTATTTAAGCATCTTGGGAGCAGACGATGAGACTCTGTTTAAAAAGAGAAATAAATGTACCAGCTTCCGAATATTGCTTTCAGCAGTAGCAATGTGATCATCGCCCCAGTGTTTCTTGATCCAGCTCAGGTGGATTATAGGGTTCAGAACTGTAGATTAAAATCAGGTTTTGCTCGGTTAAGATAAATTTGCTTACACATTGCAACGACATACGCCTTAGTCTCATCCATTCGAGTATAATACTTGTATGCCCAATCAAGGCCTGGTTGGACAAACGGTTTCAAACGAGGGTTTTCCGTGAACTTCTCCCAAGCCATCATGAACATCTCAAACACAGGAATGGCACCAGACAAAATCGGTGTACTCTCTCCTGACATCACCTGCTGTACGACGTGTGGGGCCTGTTGGTATTGGTGAAACCATGAGTTGGGCTATTAATAATTTGATAGCCAGCAACTCATGCTGAGAAGCACCTCGACGTCCTTCAGAGTACGCCAGATATCAACCAAGATAGCGTATTTGGCAATGTCGGCATTGTTGAGAAGCATGAGGAAGTAATCAACAGCCTAATAGAACACTTGATAAGTGCACATCAATTTCAGTTAAGCATCAAGCTTTACCAGGTGCATGACACGGAGTCTCAGCAACATCTTGTACACAAAATCCCATCGGGTTTGGACATCTCTCAAGAGCTGTAGATGTCCAAGTTGCATGACTTTGGTCTTTCTCAGATTCTTCAGGTCCTCTACCTTAAACCAGCCATTAAAATTGCCGTCCGTGATGACCTTATCGAAAGCGTCTCGACACTTGCCTGATGCCCAAATGGCTTCGACTACGAAATGGGCGAGTGCGATAGGATTAGCAACATCCTCAGCAGGTGAGATGGATGCATCAACATTGTTGACCTTGCGAACAACCCGTCCACTTGCAAGGTCAACAACGTGGCCAAAGCACTTCATGTGGCGATCATTCTCATCAAAGGCAATGTCCCGACTCAACAATTTGACAGAAAGTGCGGCCATCATTGTCCCGTTGTTGGACGCATTGTCTAAAGTGAAGTGGCCTATCTGGAGGAATAATCAAATAATTGTATTGTAGTAAAATAAATTGCCGTACCTTCATAGTAACGCCTGCTCTATCGAGAAGGCACAGAACTACATCGGCGAGTGACACGCCATCATGGCCACCATAGAGACAGTGAAATGCAATGAGTGCAGTCTTGAGCATCAAAGCATCTGTGTTGGCACATTTTGCAATCCAGTGGGCTGTTATTGCAAGATATGGCTGTCTGTTCTGGTTGGACCAAATGTCCATGGTAAAGGAGATTTGACCCATCATGGCCTAGAAAAGACAATAATGTGACATGAGAAATATTGGTGTTAACTGCTGCCTACCGCAAGTTCACGCTTTAGATCCTGGAAATATTCCTTCCAAGCTTGAATCACAAGCTCCGTCAGCTTGCTTTTATGCAGTATCATGCATTCTGTGAGATTGCTTCTCAAATGAAGGAGAAGCTCTCTAAATTCGGGGCTCTCCACGATACGCAGAGACTTGAAAGGTACGAATAAGCATGATAAATACGAAGATGTGACAAGAAATACCTGATCATTGGCGATTATGAAATTCAGCAACTTCTCATGGAAGGTATCTACACTGAACGTATTACGCTGTCCACCCTCTGGTGTATCACCTGAACCAATGTGCTGAGAATGAGCTTTTGATGCAAGCCGTGGCAGCTGAACCAGCCATCCTTTCTCCTTTGCCAACGATTTGTAAAGGTTGATGTGATGCCTCTCTATATGGGGGCGGAGAGTTGTATTTGATGTGGTTGTTGAATATTTATAATTTTTTTGGGGTTTGGGTTTGGTTTTCCTATGCAATAAAGGGCTGAGTGAAAACCTGACTGAGACATGAATATACAAGAAACTCACTTGCACACTTGACAGACCATTTTGTTGCCCTGCTCTTTAAAAAAGTAATGGATGTCAGCCACAGTGGACAGTTTTAGCAGTGGCAAACTAGGGTCATTGATCCGATGAGGATTGGACCAAGCGGCGGTATTTTTGGTGGTTTTTTTATTCGCAGGGGCGTCATTGTCGTTGTCGTTGTCATTGTTATTGTTGTTGTTGTTGTTGTTGTTGTTGTTGTTGTTGTTGTTGTTGTCATTGTTGTTGTTGTTGTTGTTGTTGTTGTTGCTGTTGCTGTCATTGCCATCGTTGTCATCGCCACTAGAAACATCATCTATATTTGATTCTTCATAATCAACTGCAGGCGCATGAGTCTGGGCTCGTCGAGATTGCCGAGTGAGTTTATCAGGGTTACTAGTGCGTGTGGGGGCAGGGGGATCGACTTCAACCTGTCAAGGAACAGCTGGGCGTTTGCAAGGTGGCATGAATCACAAATAGGTAAGAAAGTGCCTACCCTATCCCTTTAAACAGCATTCTACTGTACTTTTTCAGGGAAGCAATCAGATTTGCAAGGGTGCAAAGTTTAACAAATTCGCTAAACACACTGTGAATGAATGGCAAAGAACAAGCTGTTTGTTGTGAGTTTTGATGTACTGTAGAGTTACGGAGTACAGAAAAGGAAATGAGATCATCAAATTCCTAATAAATGGACAAATGGATACGATCATATGTGAAAATGTAAAAACACATCCTTCTCAAACGTATATTGGAAAATGTACTGTATTAGAAAGAGATGAAATGAAAACGTAAAAAGATCAAGACGTGTATTGGAAATATATTGGAAAGCGACAAACTGAAAGGCACGAGGCATGTGTAGGTGGGACACGAAGACTCAGTCAACACCAGCGTCGGCAGCGTCAGCAGCATTGTCAGTGTTATTAGCATCGTCAGTGTCAGCAGCGTCGGCAATATCAGCAGCATTGTCAAGTTGTTGTTCAAACCTTTGCCATGAATTATCCCACCCTTTCTCCTCCACCAAGGCCATATACATTTTGAGATGACGTCTTGTGATGTGATCACGAAGAGTTCTCCTCGCCGTACTCAATGTGAAGCAATATTGAGAAATTCAGGCCACTTCCTGACTATGATTATGTTGTCAGCTGAGAAATTTGAAGAGCTGAGTATGTAAAAAGACTTGCCTGCACACATTGCAAATAATTCTGTCTTCGGAGTAAATGAAAAAATAATCAATCTCCATTGAAATGCGTCTGTGGTAGGGGCTGTGGTGAGTATAAGCTGCATTGCTGAGGTCATCGCTGCATGCAGGTGCACTATCAGGTGGTGGGCTAGTGTCTGTGAGGACAGGGGATGCAACCTGTGGAGGAACATCTTAATGGCTAGGCAGTACCATGATAATCGGTAAGAGCTTTTTCAAGATTCCTTTTAAGGTGACAGTGGGGAAGGCGTTGCAAGCAAGATCAAATTCCGTAAAAGTATTGAACTACGGGTGCAGAGCCATGGCGCCCAGTTCACCTGTCAAAGCCTCATGAAAACATAAACAAACACATACGATTTGTGACATGTACAGTATGTTTGGGGGTCAGAAAATGAATCGAGACCACTGCGACAGACGACAAACCTTAAGGGCTAGGAACCATTACGGTAATGAGTTTATGGCCAGGAAAACTGTGCGTCCAGACATGTATTTGATGGGGATGAGCACTGGCAAGGATATGATAGCCCGTTTGAGGCTCTCCCGTGGCTTGATCATGTTCATCCTGCCAAACAAAGAGTCAATGCCCATGCGTGAGATTAACAAGGCTTAGCAAGGGAGGAAAGGTTCTTGATTCAGATGCACCGGGTGCCAGCGACCTTGGAACATGCGAACATCAGTGATTGCCTTGTATGGTAGCCATGTGCGGATCTTGGCAACCTTCGAGTCGTCTGAGACACACCATGTGGGAGGGAACTGCAATCGATGGAGGGATTTGCTGAGTCACAAATCGACATCCTCCCTGTTTGTCTCTCCTTCCTGCTGCTCTCACATTCAGCCCCGTGGTGTCAGCCTTGGTGGATGGCTTCTGATCGAAGTACGCATGCCCTAGGTTTGTGTTCAAATCAAAGATGGCACGGATGATCCATCTGTCGTGCCAGACTTAAGGATACGATGGGATAGGCACCGTAAGAGGAAATGGAGGAGACAGAAGCATAGTCCCCAGTTTTCGTGCTCGGACTGTGGAGAATGATACAGGGTCGTGTTTTATTATCAAAAGCTGGCGATGCTAAGATGCGCCATGAAAGCACTGCAAAGATATCCATCTGAGTAAGAAAACGAGTTTGTTTATGCACGTCCAAAGGTGTTTTCGCCACCTATCCTGGTCCTCACCTGCTGCTTGCTTGGCCTCGAGTATGACCTCTATTCGGTGTCCAGTGGCAGCCAGAGACTCTTTCAGGATTGCAACCTTGTCATCGCGGGGCATGTCTCCACCAGACAGCTTCAGTTGTTTCTGCAAGCAGGCTTAATCAACGAGGAGATGCAGTCGGTGAGGAACTCACAAGTTGTTTCTTGACAGGACGAAGCTCTTGGTAGCTGCTTCGTCCATTGATGGACTGTTCAGTGTCACTTTGTCACTTTTAATGCCAGTAAAGCTGTCAAGACAACGTACCATTCATCCAAAGATTCCAAGTCTGTGAAGGTCGGTGTTGGCCTACGTTTCCACTTCTGCGCGCTGGTGTCCTTAACCAATGCAACTGCCTCACTCTCAGCTCATCGCCTGTTGCTTCCACTGTACAAAGATGAAGCAACGGCTGGCAGCGATACGGAAGCCCTCAACTGTCCCTTTGTCCAGAAAGAGGTCTCATAGAGACAGAGTTTCTCTTCATGGTCTTGTAAAAGGTCCAAAAGGTAGTCGCCGTGCCGCACAAGATGGATTGCGTTCAGAATGGGTTTGGTCAATGCATCTTTGCCCCTTTTACCCTCCTCCAGGAAGAATTTGTCAGTCAGGCCAAGTTTTGGATCCTTGGCAATAACTTTCCAGTTTCCAAAGCCGTAGAGGAATGCACCAATGAGCAGCATGAAATCCTCTTGTGGACCCCATCGTCCAGGCTAATTAAGTGTCAGACAAATGTTACCCACCAGGATAGACCATATGTACAACTCCTCCATGCTGAGCGGACTGAGAATGTTGTAGAGGATGTGTAAGTCTCGTGTTCGGGAGAGGATGGTCTCGGCATTTATGTTTCCAATGTTTCTGTACATTACCAATACCGCTTTGCTCTTGTGAGCTGTGGTCAAGGTCTCCCCAGTGGCCACACGGGTTTGCTTCTGCATATTGTTGTCTTCAACAGCGCTGGCACAGAGCTCAACAACATCATCAGCAACATCAATGATCATCCCTTTGTTTTAGTCCTAAAGTTTGGCATCTGTGACCTGTGAGAGGCAATTAGTGGTACGCATGGTTATAACTTGGTAGAACATACAATGATATCATAACGCTGATAAATGTCACCCCATTTCTGCATGCTATGTATGAGGACACAGACATCGCATTCTTTAAGCTCCATCACTTTCTGACTTGTGCTCTTCTGGGTTGGAGCAGGCCCTTTCGGCTTCTTGCTGGTAGACGCCGACAATGGCTGGTCCACATCCATGCCTTCGTAAGACACCAGTGCATGTGATTGTTTCCTTTCCTTAGTGTCCAATGTAGCGAGCTCCTCTGCCTTCTGTTGATCTTCTTCAAGTTCGACCTTCTGGCGTTCTTCAATGGGGATAATCTCCTCCCAACTTATCTTAGTCTTGACATCACTGACAAATGCGATGGATGTGAGGAAGCTTTCGCCACCTCGGGACGCACCACCATCGCCACCTATGATGGTTTTGTGGTCCTCGGCATGGTTGAGGATATCGTCGAGATCCATATCGTCCAACTTCTTGTCTTGCTGTGTATTATCCTTGTCAAACCTGAAACTCAAAGCGTCAACAATGCTAGGGAGAAAGGATGAAGTGTCATACAGCTTTTGGGTGCCATACTTGAGGACAGCAGTAAGCTCCTCCCTGCTGAGGTTGTCCTGTTTCGCGACATCCTTGCCATTGCCAGTCTTGCCACTGAGGTGAGCTTGTGACGTGTCCATCTGGTTAATGACTGTTGCAGGGCCACAAAATTCATTAGCTCCGGCGTGTCTTATTCTATCACAATTGAGTACGCACTTGCTTACTCGAGGACCTTTTTTTTCTTGGCCCGCTCTAAAACATCTTCCTCCATTATGTCCTTACTCACAAGCCTGTACACACTAACATGTGACTTTTGCCCAATTCGATGAGCCCGTGCTATGGCTTGCAAGTCATTCTGTGGATTCCAGTCACTGTACAAGAATATCAGTGCTTATATCTATATATTAAAGTCATTATCATGCTCACGTCAAAGATGATAACAGTGTCGGCTGTCTCAAGTTTGATTCCAAGACCACTGGCATGTGTAGACAGTAAAAAGACAAAGTCCGATGAACCTGGGGCATTGAAATGGGCAATCGACTTCTTTCATGCATCCGACATACCATACCATCCAAATCGTTGGAGGTAATTTCGGAAAGATAGCTAGTCGCTGAGGATGTCGAGCATGTGGACCATCTGACTGAATATGAGTACACGGTGACCATTGTTGCGCAAGCAGGTGAGCAGTTTGTCAAGTAGACCATCTTTCCGCTGCTCATGACTAAGCCTTTCAGAAGGGAGCCATTCTAGCTGCTTCAAGGCAGCCACTCTGGTAAAAGTAGTCAGACTAGACGCTCTTCAGGTGGATTGGTGAATCCCAGGGCGATAGGGTCTGTTGACTTGGAAGCAATTGTGAAGCCATGGGGAGTTGGTTGAATGATTGTGGCTGGTCCGAATTGGTCCAAACGGGATCTGAAAGTCCAAAAAACTTCTTTGAGCCGTGCTCTTTGATTACCATATTACTAGTGTTAAGCTAAGACAGAAACATGTGAGAATCCAGAAACAATACAACTCCACATACCTTAGCCAAAAATTCACTTATTGGCACCAGCTCAAGTCGACTACTGGTTGCAGATGAGTCGCGAGCCATAACTTTGGTAGCCGGCTTCTTTCTGGGAAAAGCCAGGTCTGGCTGGTTGGAACAAATGACCAGTTTCAGCTAATTAGTTGACTTTTAGCCGAGCCACAGCAACACTACCGCCTCTCTCCTAGCATCTTCGACATTTCTACCCAGCTGGGAGTCCAAAGTGCTGGCCCTATCCAGATGATGAGCAGCCTGGCTCAAGAGTCTTTTTCGCCAGCCCCAACCACCCTTCTGGAGGTAGTTAACCCCAAAGGTCTAGTTCTTTTGGAGGACGATAGCACCACAGAGAGTCAGCACTCTGACATGCAGATGAGCTCCAGCGCTCCTCATTCAGCTTACCCCTGAATGACCTTCAAGTGCCAAAAGCATGGGGCCCCCATCCTTATGGAATCCACTATGGGTGACTATTTGCAAGCTGCCTATGTTGCATACAAAGTGGAGGACCAACACAGGGAGCCCCAAGTATACATGACCTTGGAAAATGGGGAGATCATTGATGTATACCGTTTAGAAGTGGAGGAAACCTGAAAGCCTAGCATGAGCAGCCACTCCCAGAATTTATACCTCTTTGAAGAGAGGTTTGCCCTTGATTCAGTCATGAATCGGGGGCTTGACATGATAAATGACCAAGGGATACTGGCGAATACCTACTGCCTACGTCAACTCCTGAAACGATGACGCGCCTTGTTAAGAGAAGAGACCCATGTCAAGTTTTTCACCAGCCAGGTCACTCAGCAGTTCCAGAGTCTGGTGCAAAGTCGACAAGAAATACAAGAGGAATAGAAGAGGGTCTGTCAAAATCTGCTCAACGTGCAAGCACCGGAGAGGCTAGAGCAGTGCCTTGCTTTTTTCAACAAGCACAAGCATCTGCAGGAGCTAGAGTATAGACACAAAGTTATGCAGGATGGCTGGAGGAAACTGCATAGGGACTTCATGCACATCAACTACTTCCCACACCCTCTGAAGCAAACCAAAGGCCCTCCGACAGAGGCCCCATCTTCCCCCCAGCCATCACCTCCCAAGCCATTAGAGTCAGAGCACTTACTGAAACAGCTCTGAAGAAAGAAGTTGCATTGCAAGTACTGCAGGCAGAAGCAGCACTTCAACTACGAGTGCCAGGTTTCCCACCAATTCTGCCGCAAAGAGGGAGAAATGAAGGACACTGTCTTATACCTTCAAGATACCGCTGCTACTGTTCTTTCGGAAACAACATATGCCCATATGAGGGCATACACAGCAAGACACTGGTCGCACAATACTTACAGGTGCAATTTATTTTACGAGAAAAAGAGGAAGAAGAAGGTGAGCATCAGGCTTAAGGGCAAATGCTTCCATTAGGTGGACCTGGTGAAGTCTGGGACACATGCATGCAATAGTGGGGCATGTGTACTAGGACGACTTGTCCTAGGAAAGGGTTGTGCCAAAAAGACAACTAGGAAGCCATTGGAAGGACAGCGGGCTGTTCTTTGGGCAACCTCCACATTGGTAGGTGGAGATTGTTGATGTCAAATGAAGTGCCCACAGGTCACATCGGCATGTGGAACCACCTTCTAGAGATAGGGGTGGTGACAAGTCCAAAGCGCTTGGTGACACATTTGCCTACTTTGGAAAGCAGGCAAGTGGGTCACCTGGTAGAGGGAGACCACTGTGGATGGCAGGGACAATAGAAAGGAAAGTTTTTCAAACCCTCTTTTTGGCTAGCTTGTATGCCGGATTGAGCGTTACTTATTATCTATGATTATGATCTGATTCCCTGATCCCATCACTTCTGGTTACGATCAGAATCCCCGATCCCATCATCTTATTACAATATGCTTGTTGACACCGATCGATGTGATCGGAACCTTAGAAAGCCTGGAGTTAAACCCTAGGGAAAGATTCCAAGTGACCTCAATGTGATTGAGACCACTTGCGATCCCTTGATGGGATGAACGATCCCATTGGTAGATCTTAGTACTAGATTAGGGTACAACATGTATATTTAAGAACCGCAGTTTAGCTTTACTGAACTCCAACTTCAGCTTTGCTAAATACACAGCTATACTATCTTCTTACCCCTATAACTTCATTGATCGGAACCCTCTCAACTTCTTTCATCTTTCTTGGTTGCCTTTAAAGACAGGCAATTCTCAATGCTTAAGCACTTGAGCAATATCAAGTCCACTGATCAGAGAGTCACTAAACATAGTGATGGGTATTGAGCCCTGCACTATCTTTGACTATAGTAGCAGGTATTAAGCCCTGTGCTACTTGTGAGCAGGTAATAACAGCCTCCCACATTATATATTTCTAAGTTCCGCTGTGGGCTTAACAGTTAGGATCTCTGGAGGGAAGTTGGGGGTGAGGTGGACATGGCCCTCGTTGGTTTCCCTAAGTGTTTCCTCATTGCCAGAAGAATCCTTTGGGCCCTGAAGGATTTGTTTGATTCTAGGACTTAGGATTTGTTTGCTGTCTGGGTTTCCTACACTGCATTCTCATCCCTTTCTTTAGGATCCATTTACCCTGATGGGCTTGTGCTGCTTTGGCCCATTGTTCAAAGTTTGAGGGATTCTCGTGGTCGACACAAGCTTCTGCTAATTGAATGGGGAGGCCAGTGGAGAACAGTTGTAGGACAACAGGGTCGTCAAGGTTGACGCCTGCTCAATGTTCTAAGAACTCGAAGTCAGCAATGTATTGATCAATGTTTCCTTTTTTTATTTGTAGCTTCATCAAGGAGTCATGGGCCTTCTCTTGTATGGCATAATCAATGAAGAAGTAATAGAAGTCTTGCTTCAGAGCTTGCTATGCATTCATTTCTAGGGGGAGAAGGTCAGGGTCATCTTCTACTTTGTTAAGCCAGTCATACTGTCACTCGACCCACCCATCTGCCTTGGAGCCTCCTATGAGTGATAGAAAATATGCCAATCAAAAAATGGGGTCTTTGGCGATGGCGGCCTTCCAGTTCATTAGCATAAATCTTTTAAATTGGGTGAGGAATTGATGGGTCTTGGCACAATCACCTTCGAACTTTTCAGGAGGAATCCTCTCAAGTCTGACATGTTTCTCCTCATCTTTTATTGCTTTATCAAAATTGTTGATGCTGAAGGGGTCATCTCCCGTTTCTTAGGAACATCAAGGGGGTCCCTTTCCTTTGACTATCTGGAAGGATTGTTGGTTCCTCACTGCTAAAATGTAATTTCTTTGTTCAGGAGTGTAGAAGTTGTCAAGGACGTCTCTGGTCGGAAGAGGGGCTGGTGCTTTCGGTGGTTCTTCTTTAAGTGGTTGGCCGGACTTTCCTAGTTCTACTAGGTCAAGTCCATCCATAGGCCAGGATTTAAGATGATATTTGGCTGGGGCTACTTTGTAGGCTTCAAAGATGTCCTCTCTTTTCCAAATGGAAAATTATAGTCCATATATTAGACATACTGGTATATTGGACTTGGAAGACTTCAGGTAGTATCCAGTCCAAGGGGCATTGTCTAATCCTTCTCCTCCTCGATGGAATACTATGTTTTCCATGTATTTATCTGGAATTGTTGTAATAGAGAGTGGATGGAATTCAAAAGGGCATCAAAGTGTGTCAAGTTCTTTTTTGGTGGGGTAGTCTTCTAGGCTGGATATGCACCAGTCTCCCCTAGAGGCTGAAGCAGTTCGTTTTATTGTTTCTGCTGCTGCTGCTGAGACTGCCATGCTTGAAAGCTCATTCTAATATCACCATTGGGTCGCAGTGTTATATGTCCGTTTGGTTCAGAGGTAAAGTTAGTTGTTTACACACAGACTAGATTGGCAATGAGAGACAAAGTTTATTAGAAAATAGACTGAGTAGTTGATCCAACAGTTTGTCAAAGATCTCTCAAGTTAAGATGGATTCCTTCTAGTGAAGCAAGTTATATATTCCTAAGAGATACAGGAGAACGAGCTTAGGACTCGTTTACAAGGTGTGGATAGTCTTTTATACCGAAGTTGAATCCTAAACCCTAGTATAATTGATCAGGGCAAAGGATTTATAAGTCATACAAGTACAGTGGGTCAAAAAACTGTCCCAATATTTGGCTGTTTTGGAAAGATTGAGTTGTAACAAATTGAATAAATTACATAATAATCTGAAAATAATATATATTATATTTTAACATCTTGGCTTTCAAACAAGCCTAACGTCATGTGATTTGGATTAGAATTGATATAATGGAAAGTGAAATAAAACACCCTATCATTGGGATAGTTTTTTGACCCTCTATTATTTCAGCAATATACCTTTTATTTTGACCCATGTCACTATAAGACCAAGTCTAAAATTTACCAACAAGGTCATGTGACTTTGGTTCTACAAGTCTGATATACTAGATTTGCTTCAATTATCTTATTTTCTCTTTATAACCCCTATATACCCTACATTCTTTGGTTGGTGCTTTTTGGTTATTTTTCTTATTTATAAAGGCTATCCAGTGTATTAAATCTAGTCTACATACACTCTAGACAAGTCTACTATTGATAAAAGCAAGAACAAAACTGATTAGAATAAAGAAAATAGCAAAGAAAGCCATTTTACGATGCAATTAATAGGGTAATTTTGCATTAAATTAATACTAAGAAACTCAATAATGTTGTTAATGCCACTAAATCCAATCTCAACATTATTCCTAATCCATTTCAATCTATATACTATTATGTCACAAAATTATTTCCTTCTCTATATTTAATAGTAAGTAAGATAGTTATGTCTCAAAGCTATATTTTTTCTATTTTCAAATGTAGACCTTTTTGTTGACCCAATTCTGTTTATTTTAGTTTAATATAACTATAAAACCCCTTTTTTGGTCTTGAATAGTTTAATTTCCATGGCACTACACAAATTAAGACAGTTTTTTTAATATTGCTTCTAATATAAAGACTATTTGTTTTAATAGCAGAGCAAGCATTGGTTATTACAAGTATATTTTTAACTGTTTGGAGGCACACTGGATTGGTAATGATATTATATAAATTTAGTAGCCTTAACAGCATCATTAAGTTTCCTAGTAGTAATTTAATATAAGATTATTCTATTAATTGCATCGTAAAAATGGCTTTCTTTGCTATTTTCTTTATTCTAATCAGTTTTGTTCTTGCTTTTATCAATAGTAGACTTGTCTAGAGTGTATGTAGACTAGATTTGATATACTGGATAGCCTTTATAAATAAGAAAAATAACCAAAAAGCACCAACCAAAGAATGTAGGGTATATAGGGGTTATAAAGAGAAAATAAGATAATTGAAGCAAATCTAGTATATCAGACTTGTAGAACCAAAGTCACATGACCTTGTTGGTAAATTTTAGACTTGGTCTTATAGTGACATGGGTTAAAATAAAAGGTATATTGCTGAAATAATAGAGAGTCAAAAAACTGTCCCAATGATAGGGTGTTTTATTTCACTTTCCATTACATCAATTCTAATCCAAATCACATGACGTTGGGCTTGTTCGAAAGCCAAGATGTTAAAATATAATATATATTATTTTCAGATTATTATATAATTTATTCAATTTGTTACAACTCAATCTTTCCAAAACAGCCAAACATTGGGACAGTTTTTTGACCCACTGTATACGAGGTAGCAGCGAGGTGGTCAATCAAAAGTTCATATAGAACATGTAAATGTAATGAGATAAGGAAAAGGAACTAGTATGAAAATAGTTTGGTCACAATGAGATTGTAACAGAAAAACATAGCAATGCCTTACCATTACTGGGAATCCAGTAGATCTGAATCTAAAGCATATGGTTGACAAGTCACCATGTCAGTCCATGAGTCAACACAAGTGCATATAGTGAAAGCAGAATCAAAAATAGCATAAAATAGCCATGTCTGTTCTGCAAACACGCTTTAATAAACAGTCATAGCCCTTTTGTCTAGTAACTCACTGTCCAGTAACATGCTGGGCGATCCCAAATCTAACACTACTGAAAGGGAGAGACTTGCCAATATCACCACTTATGCACTGCCACTGTGTTCTACTGCTGACCGGTCTTGATCAACTGGTGTAATCTGCTACTAGGTGAACTCCTCGAGAGTTCTGCTGTATGCTGCTCACCAGGCTGCTATTTCACCGCATGTTATTGATATGAACAGAGATAAAAAGGGAAGAAAAAGGAAAAGGAACGCTGAGTTGTGTCGAAATGGCGCTCTATAGCTTGATGGGAAACTCTTATTGGAAGCTGGTTTCTAAATATATGAAAAGATATCCTATATACTAAGTCCTATGCTGCACAGGCCTTCTCCTATTCTTACTATTGCAGGTGGAATCTCACCGTGTCGATCCATTCACCATTGGTCCACTAGTGCCGTGTCATCTTCCTGACGATCTGCCAATATTGTCCCTGTTGGTCAGCATCTGTCAAGTAAGCTGCCACCATAAGAGAGCTGCATCAGTAGTGTGGTGAGACAGCACCTAGGCATGGCCCTTTATCTATTTTATTTCTATTTTACTTCTATTGCGCCTTACTTTCTTCTTATTATGGTAGTTAGTTCCCACTTCCATTCTGGGTAGTATAGTAGGCATAGGTTAGGTCTACTGCTTCTATAACTTGACCTCTTTGTCCTCCCCTCACTATTCTGTTACCTGAGTTGTCCTAGAGGCCTCAGGGCTCTGAAAATAGTGTGTGAGTGTTGTGTGCCTTCGAGCTGGCCTCACTTGTGGTTAGAGTCAGGTTTATATTCCCATCTTTTGCTGTGAGTGTCCTGAGAAGGGCACTCTGAGGCACTCCCTATCTCTCAGCTCATCCCCACTGCGAGAGCATTCACAGCCTGAGCAGCAGCTCCTAACAAGTAGTTGACTTGGTTACAAGTCCCTTTGAGTTCTACACTTATTTCTCTGGTTTTGCCACCACTGCTTGTAGTTGGAGTCATACTTGTAGTTCTTGTATGTTGTGGTTATGGCCATGTCCCTTTGGACCACTGTGACTGTTATGGGCTGATCCAACGCCTCCCGATGAGGATATATCCATCCCCTTTTCAGGACCTCAATATGACCATATATGTCCTTTTGCTCTTCTCATTCCCTTCCTGTCCACCCTCAAACTTGGAACTGCTTTGTCAAATTGTGGCCCAGGAACGATGACACGTACACATGTACAGAGTATATATTTTGTATCCCTGGCATGAAGGAGCCCCATCGCTCCTCTTATCACACCAGATAGGCTCTGTCTGTAGATTGGTCCTACGCTCTCTGACAAATCTTATTGCTCCTCTTATCATGCCAGATCATGATTATAACAGGTTACGGGCTCTGTCTGTGCCAAATTCCCTCCCAAAATTGCTGCTAACCCACAACCATGTCTAATGACAAAATCCACCGCAACGAACTTCCCAAACTTATCAATGACGGTGTGAACAATAACTATAGCGAATGGAAGACTGTCTCCTGGCACAAGCTCAACGAGTGGGACCTCCTTGAGCATATCAACGGCCCAACTTCCACCCCTCCCAAAATCCCACCTCTACATGAAAGGCTCACTTATCATGGCATTGATGATGACAGAAACTTGGCAACACTCCATGTTCCGGACAGTGTGGACGAGCACAACCAAGCTCTCACCGACACTCGGCCCTGGCTTGCAAACGACAAAATCGCACTTTCTCGCATTGTTGCCGCTGTTCCCAGCCACCAACTTCACCTCGTCCAAAATACAAAATATGCCAAAGTGGCCTGGGAAAGCCTACAATCTGTGTACCAGTACCAGCCTCGCAACTCACTTCATGCCACCACCGTCAAACGCCAAATCATGTCCTATCGCTGCACCTTAGACATGAACGTTTCCAAATGGCTCAATGACATGCAGAGACTGTACAATACCCTTTGTGACCTTGACCCACTCCATTTCTCGGATCATGATTTTGCACTCACCATCCTCGATCTTATGCCCCAAGATGACGGGTGGTAAGACTTTGTGTCTAGCTTGCGTGCAAAAGCACGAGACTTGGATGAGCGGAACCTCCCTATTGACTCCATCACTTACACCACCGCCATACATGACGAATACTGGCATAAGAGCAATGACAAGAACAGCTCTTCCTCCAACATCTTTTCTGCCCATTTCGATGCCCAGAATCTACCTAACAGTCGTAAACGCGTGTGCACCGCTGATCTTGTGGCTAGCTCCATGTCCACTGACACCCCTGCCAAATGTACTCAACACATTAATCTGGCTCGCGCAAACCTGTACTGTGCCAATTCACACTGCAAGTTACCGACTGGGCACAACACCTCCAAGTGCATTGTTTACACTGGTGTCAAACAAGGCCAATATGGTGATTGGTGGAGAGGACCATGGAACATCCATCTCTCTGAATCCACCTGCACCAAAGATAACAACATACCTCCCAAAACCCATCCCGCGTACACACATTACGTCATGCCACGTGTAAACAACTCCCACCTCCCTCAGAACTCTGTGGACTGCTCCACCACTACCCACATACATTCTGATGACAACCCTTCCCATGCCAATTCCGTGCTTACTGCTGACACTACATTCCATGCTTGGAGCACCCAAGTTGAAGATGGGGTGGCGCTCACCAGCCTGCCCATCCTAGATCCCTTTGTGCCACGGGACAACTCGTGCCATCACGACTCTGGTGCCAACTGCCACGTCTTCCATGACAGAGCGGCCTTCGAGTTTTACAAAACGATTCCACCCCTCGCTGTCAAAGGCTTTGGGCATAATCTATCAACTGTCGCCATTGGACGAGGCACTATCCAGCTTGAAGGATACCACAATAATGAGACATGTTCAATCCTCCTCAACAACATCCTTCACATCCCCGCCGCCCACACCAACTTAATCAGTGGCATCCAACTGGACAACACTGATATTGTTACCACAATCACCAACAACTCCATTTTCCTCAGTTCAAACAACAAGATCATTATCAGTGGCACTGTCGTCAATGATATGTACCGTCTAAACCTCAAAATAATCCCACCACCCCAGACCTTGGCTTCGCGTATCGCACCCCTTCCTCTTGCCTCTCGCATAAGTCTCTCTAACTCCCCTTCGGGTTTTTACACTGCCTCATGGAGCACATAGACATAAAAGGCCTCCGTATTGCCATTGATGGCACACACGATGATGATTCGAATTATCTTTCTTGTGAAGTATGTGCCAGAGCAAATATTCCACGCTCACCCTTTCCCAAAAGATCCTTGACCCACGCCACGCGCCTTCTTGAACGCATCCACTGTGACATCTGCGATCTCCTACCCCCTTCGTATGGGAACTTCTCATACTACATCTTGTTCATCGACTACTACTCTCGCTTTATTTCACTATTCCTTATAAAAACCTGCAACAAGGCACTCTCCCTTTTCATCCAATTCCAGACAGCCACTGAGAATTTTTGCAAGCAGCAGATCTCCATACTTCGTGTCAACAACGTACCAGAGCTGGTCCATGGCCAGATGGAGACCTACTGCAAATTCCACAGCATCTCATACAAAAAAACTATATCTGATTCTCCTCCCCAAAACGATGTCGCTGAACGAACCAACCGCACCATCTGCAGCATGGCACATGCCATGCTAATCGACGCAAACATGCGTGACTACTTTTGGCCTTTTGCTGTACTTACAGCCGCACATATAAAACAATGTGTTCCCCATGCTTCACTCCCTCCGAACACAACACCATTTGAGCTTTGGTTCAAGCGCCGTGCTAACCTCTCCCACCTCAGACCCTTTGGCACTAACTGCACCTCACACATCATAAGCAATCACCTCACCAAATTCGCACCCAGGGGTGAACCTGGCCGTTTCCTCGGCTACTCAAATGATGCAAAAGGTTACCTTGTATGGGTGACGAATCCCAACAACAATGGAGGTACCCTAAAGGTCAGACATGACATCGTATTCCATGACTTCCCCACACCCGCCCCAAGCCCACGTGTCCCCACTCACTATCACCCTCTGTGGGACAACATCCATTTTCTGAATCACCTCAATGCGACCAATAATACCCTTAACTCTGACACACTACCAAACAACCTGTATGTTCACGTTCGAGCTTCTAGCCCTTGTCCGACCCTAAAATTAAGACTTAAACAGTTGTGCTCCTGCCGATAACGAGCGTTCTCTGTCGTACATGAACAACTCTAATACTATAAACACATACGTTCAAACCTGTGCCTAAATCTCCCAAAATTAAAACTCGCACATTAAACAGTCATGTGACTAAGGCAGGTCTCACACAGTTCCAGCACGGGTTATGTAACCATCTAACCCTAGGGTTAGGTCACGTGTTTTGGACAAACTTTGCTTAAGTCGACGTTCAATTTTTAGTCCTAGGCCGCGCGCGCGCGCGCATGTATGTACAGTGCTGTAACTAATATCTATTTACTCTGCAACTGTTTCCTTCACAAATGCAACCATATCCGGGGGAAGTGTGCGATGACCATGGTACCTTTTGTTGGCCCATGCTGCTTGAGCTCCAGACAAACCTTGACAATACGCCGAGATGAAGCGCGCCGACCTGTCTGCAAATTTGCAAACAGATTAGTCTCTGATATTAAAAAAAGAGATTGTTACAGACCTCCGAATCTGTTCAAGGGGGATGTCATCAAGACAACCCAACATCTTCTTCTCCATCTCATTGAGCGTCCTCGCGCGGCCAGCAACACGGAACCGAAGTTTTGCTGCACCCCAACACTGCTCGATGAAGTTCAACTCGCAGTGGTATTTGGGGTAGTAGTCGCATAAGTGGCCGTGCAATTCGATGTGCTCCTGGAGAAGGGGCTTCTGCGATGCGAAGTCCGGCTGGGTGTAAAGAAGGTGGCGGCAGCAGCAATTGACTGGCCGATCAGGACGCTTGGGGCCAGCGCACTCAACGAGGAGTCCTCCCTCGGGCCAAAGGCCGCGCTCGCGGATGATAACTTCCATACCCTTGAACCACCCCGGATACTGGGGGTGGTCATCTGGAAAATAAAAGGGTTGTCGGAGCCCTGTTGATGGATTAATGCCATCGCGCATGCGTGGCCCGTTCGGATGGTGCGTCCAGAGACGCTTGGGATCTAGGGGACATAGTAGAAAATTAAGTAGCGACCCAAAAAAAGAAACGAGCACTCACTTTTGACCATCTTGGTCGCAGATATGGCATCTCCAGCACGCTTCAGGTGACTGGGTGCATTGTCGAACAAGAAGAGGCCCTGGGCAAGGTCATTTGCCTTGCCCTCGAAGATGTCGATCGCGCGATCGACTTGTGCGATGAGTTCCTTTGAGTCGAAATATCCGTCGCAGTTCTTGCCTGGTTTGAAAACGACACGAGCATCTCTGAAGGTGATTGATAGTGAGTGCAGCAAGAAAAAAGAAAAAAAAGACTCACCTTTCGCTATCGCGAAGGCGTCCCCACTCGACCGTCATAAAATCCGACACCATCAGTGATTGCCCATCACCTTTCGGTTTGGGGGTTGGGCGACTGTCTTGATGGCTCCAACAAGTCGTCCTCTCGTCATTTTGAAAGAATACGGACTCGTCGTGTGTGATGAGGGTGAGGGGACGTGAATCCGATTGACGAGGAAGGGGACTTCCATTTTCGTCCCAAAATTGGAAACGCGTTTCGTATTCCGCCCATTGATGGACGAACGCGCATCGATAGGCCACGACATCGTCTCTCTTGTGGCCGTCAATATACATCCCATTTTTTCTTTTGCTATAGCGCCAACTCAGTTTTTCAAGCCACCTGTGTGCTGTTGCCTTTGAAATGCTTGGCTTGTGAATCCCCAGCCGAGCAAACATGATCTGGAGCTTTTCGCTTGCAACAAGTTCGCAAATGACCTCAGCATTGATGAAGCCCCTCTTCGCCCTCTTGGACAGCTCTTCCTGGATCGCCTGCGAAATGTCGTCGTCGTCAAGAACTGTCTGCCGAGTATAGCAAAAGGAGTGAAGAGGAAGGCGCTCCTCCCAGACAAAATTAAGAATCCATGTCTGGATGCTGCGCGCGCAATTCGATCCACGTCCTTGTGTGCTTGCCACAATCATCGAGGCCCCTCTCCAGGTGTATGGAAGCCTGGGGTCCAGAAAAATGTTCAAGACCCCAACCATGGCATCAATGCGAGCTCGGAAGACAATGTCAAGTGTCTTGTCTTGGCTTTGTCTCTGCAGCTTTCCCCGGGCCATCAACAACGCCTCTCGATTGCGCAGCAAGTCTAGTGCGCTATCAGCCGGGGTCGGTGGGGACTTGTTCACTGGAACATATCCACAGCGAAGTTTCTCGAGGAGCGTCCGGGCTGCACTTTGTGTCCCATCGGCAGCCAGCGCTGCCTTGTCTTCCGCTTCGGTGTCCCCACCATCTTCACTCCTTGTGTCTTCGGAATCCTCTTCTTCCTCTTCTCTGGCTGCAGGCTGATCTCATCCATCTCGTCCATCAATCTCGATGCATCAAGAGCCTCCTGGGACGCACCTGGCTCACGCGTTCGAACACCAAAATCTCGGTGTCCAACTCCTCTGGCACACACTCCTCCTGCTCACATTCCAACTCCTCCGGCACACTTTTGGGACTCTCCTCCGATTCGGTCACTCGACCACATTTCAACGCTGTTGCAACAAGCTGCTCTATGCGTGCTTTTTTCTTGGCTTTGTCCTCCATACGTTCCATGAAGTCAAACACTGAAAGGAAACCCTGCTTTGCAAGGTTCTCCTTGAACTTCTTGTGTCGCTTCTGGGTTCTCTTGGATTTGCCATCATATGTCCTTGGGCGTTTTTGAGGCCTCTCCTTCTCTGCTTTGGCTGCAAGTTCCTAGGCCTTCTGCAAGATGCTGTTGAAGTGATCGAGGGCCGACTGTTCGACAATTTCAAGACTGTCATATGT
>QLOU01000259.1:0-23555 GCA_003313715.1 Russula abietina
CGCCAGAAAGACACATGGCATTTTCAATCAAGATTCTCATGATAACCAATGACATTCTCGTGATAAGTACCTTACGAGAAAGAATAAAATGTTGAGGAGTCTCAAGCTAGCCATCAAATAACTTGGAAAACATTTTTATACAACATATGATATCGGCGCTTGATTTTGAGCCTTCGAAGCGAGAGGATATCTACCAGAGGGTAATCTGACAAAATCGAGGTGAGGACTCACTTACCGTCTTGTGCAGCACTCGATCGTGATCTAATCTTTCAGGGCTCTCAGGACAGGAACCGCAGCGGCCCAGCTTGGGAGACGGAGACGGAGACGGAGGCCGCAAGGCGCACTCCAGCTCCAGTTCAGGTTTTCGAAAGGTACCAGGTACTACCACACTGAGAGATATCTGTTTATTTCCCATATTTCCCTCTCGCAATTTGGGGCGCTGTATTTCCGTGAAACGCGTGGCGCGCCGCTGATTTCATGCCCAGTTGTGGATCGAGCTCAAGCTGTGTCGCTGGTAGTGCTGTAAGGACCGAGGACCGGCCTGCCCGAAATTAATTGGCCAGCCCAAGCTGAAACTGTTAGAAACCTCCGTCAGGCTGTCATTCATTCTGTGTGATTGATACCATCACCAATGGCGGCGGCGGCGGCGGGTGACCAAAGGTAGATATTGAGCATAGGGGCGAGAAAGAAGAACTTTCTCTATGAATTCGAACATCTCAGGCTGTCAGCAGCAAGATGACACTCGGGTATGGCGGTCTTCTATTTCGGGTCAGGTCGGGTAGATAGGTTTAGGTAATAGATACCGATACCTTACAGCAAATATTATGTAATTGCTTTCGCATTCTCCGGTCCGTCAACACACTTGACTGGAACTCGCCACTACTACAGTACAGTACAGCTCTCTCGAACTCGGACTCGTTTTTCTACCGTCCATCCAGCCAGAACTACTCCACCCGGTTCTCTGAATCAACTCCTGCTGTGCACAAAAAAAAACAACCCGACGAATTGAGCACCAATTCCGATTTCCGATAGCATGATGGCATAACTGTGCGCCAGTCGCTTGCTCACCGGAAGGATTATCAAGGATATTATATGCGATTACTGAAATGGGAAAACGGTAAGCTCGTGCCAGTAGACTGTTGGTGCTCCCCTAGCTGACGCCGCAGAACGTACGATGCCACCAGTGTACAGGTGTATGCGTGTCTTGTATGAGCACTCAGGCTTGTGGAAATGACACTGCCTGTGCAGCAAAAGAACTTGAACTACGCACAGCGCATCGGAGCAAATAACAAACTTCAATCACAGTATAAACCGGCCTACTCTCATGGCTCTCTGGCCACTCCCGTTCAAGAGAGGTTACTCTCCGTCGTTTCGGTATCATGATCATCCCGCGTTTATCCTAGCATCCGCAACCCTGCCGTATGTTCCCGAATTCTCCCGATATCAAAGATGTATGTTAGCTATGATGGAAGAGGCAACAAATGGAGTCAAGGAGATAGTACGTCGGTCCTAGCATCTCTGGTGATTGTCGAGGCAGAACGCGCTACACAGGAGACTCATTCAATGAGCATCCGAATCTGGCCTTTTTATTTCCCTCGGGTCCCTAATAAAAACTGTACTCGTTTACAGACTAAGCACGTCCTGTCGCTCTGAGGCAGATATCCGAGCTGCATTAGCACCTCTGGTGGGTGTCTCACAGTATCCCTCAGTATCCCTTTCACGACGATGGCGGAAGGGGGAAATTTTTGTGGCTACGTCAGGTTTTTCGTCTACTCGGATAAGGATATGCGGAGATGGGGAGTAAAACCTGGAAGTGGCCACCAATGGCTTCACTCCGAGTCGGAGGACTGACGGAATATGATTCATCATTATTATGAAAAGTCATGATGGTCCTCACTGGTTTCGATAGATCGTCTGCCAACTAGACGTCCTGCGTAACCAATTTCAATCACCATTTTGTCGCTGATGACTTGCCAGTGTACATGGCCGGATATTGCTCGGCGACGCTCAGAAGGAAAATTACGCACTGCGCCACACGACCTTGCGTCCCATCACATTCCACCTAACTTAGTCGGCGTTTCAGCAATCATCATATTGAACGCTATCCAGACTCTTCTAGTGGACATAATGCCGAACCAAGGATCATCTATCACGGCATATGTACGTTCGCCTTCCATCACTATCCCGTGGATTCTTTTGAAATTTCCCATTCTTATTTTAGAACAACATCGTACGTTGCCTCTTGGGTGCTGGACGCCTCCTTGTCTGCACCGCGTCCAACAAAACAAAGGGCTGTTCCGCTGTATCCATGCCGCATTCTGTGATTGCTTGTATTGTGTCAATGCCTATGTGAGTGCGCCCAGAACATCGGGGTACATTCGCCACAGGACATCAATACCAGATCAGAGTATGAGCCATTCGTCCCTTGCTACTGTTGTCAAGGAAAATAAATGTTGGTCCTCGATGTCCCGCCCGATAGACACATCCTAACGTTGTAGAGTTACTGTATTACTCAATCACTAGGTAATGTTACTCGAAAGGAGAGCGGGACAATTCCGTTGGCGCAGGCGTTATTCGACAGAGAAGTTGCGTTGCACGGGTATTACCACCACCTGGCGCATCTGCAGACTCCCGTGCAAGCAAGCGTGCAAGGTACCGTAACGAGACCTAATTGGTGTTAGTATTGCAGGAAACACTCCATAGTGGCGCGGCCGTGGACCTCAGTGATATTGAACAGCTATATTTCGTCACATAATGAGGTACTATATTCAATTGAAATCCCCGTGCCGACTGCAGTGATCCCTGATTCCCTGCGCAAACTGAAAGTTTCGGTGGCTCCCAAGGGAGTCCGTAACCCTGGACGACTTTTCTGATGTATTACATGTTTTTCTCCCACTATGACCCCAGCGCCTCCCTTTTTTTAAATGGCAAATTGGTGGCTCAACGACTGTTTTTGAAGTCACTGCTGGGGTCGTGTGTGGGACTTTTTTACGTAATTGTTGGGATTCGGGTGCAACTCCGCCGAGTCGATGCTCTCCAACTTTTTCAATGTTTCCAACCCTGCCCCTTAAGTCACTGAAGTCTCAGCGAAATCTCCGAGTGGCGATGAAGAGATTCTGTGCCTTTCTGGCTTCACCACTCGCCTCGTCTGTGCTCAGTGTGCGTCGGCTATCACCTGACGAATAGCTCATCGTATTGGGTCCGTACGGACGTCTATAGCGGCTTCTTACTCTCACGTGAAGCTCTACCAAGTACCACAGACCGAGACCCTTACCATTTCAAAACCCTTTCGTATCTTTCGGACGAGAATATTAGAATAAGAAGCTTTGGAAAGTGTGCACAACTCGCTCATCCTATCACAAAGTATTCAATTGCTTTCCTAAAGCCGGATTAACTTGGTTATACTAGCATATAGGGCGAAGCATAGAGTGCTACTGTACTACCCGTAGGATCACACGATGGCATCAATCTAATCGTCGACTTGGACGTCGAAATGTCGGCGTTTCCCGATTAGGATAGCTAACAAGGCCTCCCATTTCTGTGGATTGAAAATGGAGGGCAAGTGCGAGCCGTAGACATGTCAACGTGGTTGTCTGTGTCCCTTGTCTTATTGAACATGTTCGTTTGTTCAGATATAAAGTCAAGAAAACTTCCACGAGACCCACAATGCCTCCCCCTCCGAATGAGCTTTACACGGCTTTCTCATTCATTGGTTTTGTGTTCTGTGCCATTCCCTTCTACTGGCATCTTGAAGGTAAATCGTATTCACGTGGTTGGAACATTCTTCTGAGATTGAACGACACAGCTTGGAATACGGGCACTTGTTTGTTCATGATATGGACCGGTCTCGGATGCTTGCTGCAATTTATCAACTCCATCGTATGGAACAAAAACATAATCAACAGGGCTCCGGTTTACTGTGATATCTGTAAGATCCTTCATGCGCTCAAGTCGTCTCTGAAGAATTCATGTCACTTACTCTCCTTCACCCCACAGCGATCCATATTCAAGTCGCGATTAACGCTGCGATACCTGCTTGTTCACTTTGCATCAACCGCCGCCTCTACAAGATCGCTACGACGAAAGCCGTGGTGATCGCAGGTGCTCAGAGACGACGGGCCTTGATATATGATCTGCTCATTGGTGTCGGCATTCCGATTCTCCAGATCATTGCTCGTGAGTGTGCCTAGATATTCACCGTCTACCAGCTGTTCACAGTGATTCAATCCAGAGCATGTTGTTTCGGCGAATCGTTACAACATATATGAGGATTTTGGCCCTAATTTCGCTATGGTGAACACGCCGCTGACCTTTGTTCTCTTCTATGCATGGCCCGTGGCGATAGGTACCGTATCTCTCTTCTATTGTGGTGAGTGGTCTGGCTTGCTTTCGTCCTTGAGGGGGTCCAATCTCACACTAAGGGACACAGTCTTGAACGTCTACTTCTTCTACAAGTGCGACCGTCGATTCAGGCAGATGATGTCGTCCACCCATCTCACCCGTAACCGGTACATCCGTCTGATGGTCATTTCGGCCACCGAAATGCTCGGGACCGTCCCGTTGGGAACGGTTTGGATCGTGAAAGCCGCCAAATTGGGTGTCCGTCCTTGGGGAGGCTGGGCCTCCACGCACGAAAACTACTCCGTGGTGCACCAGGTCCCAGCATCCGTTTGGAAGAATGACCCCAATAGCGCTTTTGCTCTGGAGATGTACCGCTGGTCGCTTGTCTTGTGCGCGTTCCTCTTCTTCGCGCTCTTTGGCTTTGCGGAAGAGGCGCGGCAACATTATCGTCGTGCGTACACGACTATCGCTACTCGTGTCGGCTCCTCGACGTCCGCTCTCCTAAGATCATGGCAAACGTACGTACTAGTTCATCCACTGTGTGGGTTTGTCCCGCCAGTCTCATTGTGACTTTTTCTCTCGGTAGTACGTCGTCAGTCTCTCACGCGAAGAGCAGGGGTAGTGGCGTCATTGTCAATGTTATCACAACGGGCCCGCATGGAGACAAGCTCGATTCGTCAGGTGTCTCATTCGCCCTCAACAACAATATGCATTCCATTTTAATCGCCAGTGACCGTCGACCCGATTTCAACGTCACGCAGTATTCGCATTCTGCCCCCGTGGAATCCCCCTATGGGGAAAGCTTTGATAAGCCCGAAATGTACGACCGGTCCACCTTGCCGGCAGTGATCCTGCCAGCGGTTCCTCCGACATCTTATTCGCCTCGTCTTACTGACAAGACGAATTATACTTCAAGTGAATATTCCTTCTTCGATCCGATCTGAAGGACCCGAGCTTCGCTTTCGAATGTCATCTCAAGATATTCTAGCCTGGTCGCACATAGAGAGGCCGGTGTTAGATACCCACGTTTTCTGTCAGTCTCGTGTGCTGAACAGCGGGGACAGTATGTACTACTGTGGTTTTGAGTTGTGGTCACCCCAGTGTTCCCACACCCATTCCATATTCACACCGTCCTGGGATGAACATAGTTATTTTTATTTTTTTTCGATTCCAGTTACGTGTACCTCGGTACAGAACTCCATGTAGCGCCTGATTGTACAAAATAATTAGTCTGTATTTTTCCGGCTACGTGTGAGCCTGCGTGAAAAACTGCCGTCAGTCTAGACTATCGTTGGGTAAATGCGGGAAAAGGGGTGTCGAAGTCGAACGTGGAGAAGTGGCAGCCGCCAGGAAACTGTTTAGGAGCTCGGCTGGAATCTTGGTTGGGGTCCAGTGAGAGATGATGCAATGATGACGCGCGCGGTTCGGAAACTGGAGATTGTGCGCCCTTGCTGGCAACCTTGTGTGAGTCGCCCATGTTTTGTCCTAACTCATATAATACAAGGTAATCGTGACCTTTGACCAGGTATAGAATGATTTCCTCGCGCGCCTCTGAAACACATTGTGTATTTCTGGGATTCGCTCCACACTTTGATATATCGTTGTAGCTCGTTCCCAACCATCATCAGATATGTAAGCGGCGACGTGTTTAGCGCTTGTCAATCAGTGACAGTTTTCCCTTTCGCGAGCCAAGGTCATAACCACGCGGCTTGTCACAAATTATAGCCATTCCAGACGCCGCAAGAATGGAGGCGTTGTGATCAAAGGACAACGCGATAGGCGATAAAGGATAAGAGGGAGAGGCAAAGGGAAAGATAGAGGGTGATGGACGATGCGGACAGCAATCCGACAGAACACAGAAGCGAGGTCGAGGATACCGAAAAACAAAGAAAACGAGGAAGCATGCGAGGGGAAAGAGGGGAAGACAGCGGAGATTGTTAAACGAGATGCCCTCCTCCTCGATGAGCAGCCGAGCAGGAGGGCGTACTTATACAGTATATACACGAGGTGCCTACAAGCTGTGTCCGGATTTGTATAGCTGAGGCGATAGCGGAAATTTCAGAGAAAGGAGAGTGGGTTCCGAAAACGTTTTCGTCGTACAGGATACACAGGACGAACGAGAGATGAAAATTGTCAGATGGATAATAAAACTAAAAGAAAAGGCGTACGAGTGTTGGCTGAGACTGTCAAATGATAGAGAACAAGAAGCGGAGGGAAAAGGAAAGGGAGAAGAACAAGGATTGTAAGAACGGAAAGCGATTCAAGGGAGAGGGTAGAGGACAACAAGGGATTTTGAAAATGCACACATGCGACGGGCGCTCCCGGCCCGGGGCCGACCCGCACTTCCGACTTCCGATATTCCGAATAGACCACCTAGTCCTGTTGTACATTGATAGTTGATACACATCGTTTTCTATGAAACACTAGCACTGAACAGTAGCTAGTAGTACTGCACATTCTATCATTTGTCACGTATAGTGCCTATAAATTAAATACAGACTCGGTGTATTATGCCTTATCCATCATAACTTGCGTGTAGTGTACTTCATTTCAGCGTGTAGCACCATGCTCTCTCAGACATGCCGCAATGTCCTGACGATCATACTCCAACGCAACTCGTAATGGGGTCCTACCCTTGTTGTCCTCGGCATCTATAATCGCACCATACTTGAGCAGCAGGCTCGTGCCTTCGACTGATCCCCAGGACCCTGTCCGCCAAAAGGAGGAATTATGAAGTGGGGTAGAACCATCGTCATCCCTCGCATTCGGGTTTGCACCATGGTCCAACAATAATTGCAGGATACCAACGTGATCGCTATGCTCATGACGACGCGCTGCCACGTGCAACGGTACCTCTCCGTACGTCGTCCGAACGTTGATATCTGCATTGTGTTCAATTAGCATCCGAACTACTTGAAGGCGTCCATAGCCAACCGCCGAGTCAATCGGTGTGCAGGAATCGTCACACTGGGTATTCGCATCCGCCCCGTGATTGAGAAGCCAGTGCACAATGTCCACAATCCCAGTAATGCACGCTACATGCAGTGACGTGAAGTTCGAGTTGCCTCGAACATCGGCATCTGCACCATGCTGATGCAGTAACTCCGCAATCCGGAAATGTTTCCTGTGCAGGGCAGCAACCAACGGAGTCACCATCTGACCACCCCTTGCATTTATATGCTCCGGATGCTTGCCAACGAGGTGTTCTGTCAGGTCATAGAATCCCCCAAGTGACGTGTAGTATAAGGGCAATACGTCATCTGAACCCTCAATTGGGGTGAAGTGCTCCCACTCGACGTCTATCTTTTGCACCCGAGACCAAGCCGTCCAATGTGGTTTGTCCGCATCGAAAAAATACTCCATTGCAACTCGTATGTGTGACGCCACCTTTCCGAACCCCGCATGGTCGAACAAGTGTCGAGAGGCGTATTCGACAAGAGGGATGCTATCGATATTGTCCCCGATAACGCGATCGTCCAAACGGAGAAGAACCCCCAAGCAGGCCTGCGCGAGGATTGTGTGTGCGGGCTCAAGAGCGATGTGATAGCGGGAGACATCCAGACTTGAACGCGCCAGCCGATCCGAGGTGAGGAACTCCTTGACTGAAAAGTGAGAAAACTGAACCACTTCATCGTCGACAATTGTAATCAGACTTGAGCACGTAGACAGTACCGCCTGGTGGTGATCTGTCCATCGCCAATTGAGATTCAACTGCGGAATCCCTCCGTGGGCCGGCGCAGCAAAATCAATCGCGAGGACCTCTGCGAGCTCTTCAACACGCAAAGGCCGAGAGGCGACAGTGAGACATTGCAGGAGACGACGCGCATGCTCTCTATTCGCCTTACTGATCTCCTTTAACACCCGTTCATAAGTCTCGTCCAGCGTTTCCGGCAATTCTTCAAGGATTCCCCGCAGACTTGGTGGGAGACAGTGTCGTAATGCTTCTAGCTGGCAGTACACCCATCTAAACCTATTGACAACATGAGAACTTATCGAGGCATAAACTCGGAAAAGGGCGCCTCACATGCCATTAGCTCTCTCGGTGAGCGTCTCGATGACAATCTTCCTATCCTCTTCACGCCATCTCCGCATCTTCGTGTCCGAATTGACAACAGAACTGATGTAATCCACGATATCCTTCTTTTGTCCGTTTTGATTATGTAGGGACAAGCGGAGAGTTGTCAAAGGCTCGAGGGCGCTCTGTATGTCGATCTCGGGTCGACTCGTGATGCAAATATGCAGATTTGGGACCCGCAGGCTAACAAGATTCTCGACAAGTTCGAGAACCTCCTCTCTTGGGGTTGGTAAGCCGGAATCGTTGGGACACTCATCGAGGGCATCCACGATTATGTAAATGGGGACCTGAACCGGAAGTGAGACGATCTCCGTGAGGCATTTTGTCAGAGTCTCGTCACTAGGTTTTCGTGCGCCTTTATCATGTGCCAAATGAAAGCGGGAGAGTGTGTCGCAGCAAATATCGGACTGAGCACATAATTGAGAGATGATGGAAAGGACGAGATTATGGCAGTCCTGCTTATCTTCATCGCGGAAGTCGCAATAAAAATAAGTCATGATCGCTGATCCTACTTCGCGTTGTGCCATGATATCTTCAATAATCCCAGAACTGGAAAAAAAACTGAGTCCATGCAGACAAGAACAATAGAAAATGACGAACCAGAGGACGCTTTTGCCGGATCCCGCTACAGTACAAGACGCGAGTCAGACGGGCGCGGAGTAGTAGAAAGGGATAGGAACGTACGTTTGCCATGGATCCACAAGAGAGAAGAAGACCGTTTCCACTCTTCGAATATACCGCCTTGGAGAAACCAAGATGTTGTTCCCTTGCGGTGAGTCTTGCGTGCTATATTGTGGTTGGTCGAGGGGTCCGGAGGACAAAGCCAATTCTGCAGTTTCTCTCGTAATTGGCTCTCTGCGAGGATAAATCGGTTTCATGAATCAACTGCAGTGAGACCGGACTACGAACGCTTCGCTTCATCTGCAATGTTCGCAGACCGCTGTATGCCTTCATTTGCTTCTTTTACATCTACTCATACCAACGTTCAGGAATGCGCGAAAGTCAATAAAACCGTATCTCGCCCACCATCAACGAGCATTGCCACCTTGTCGTCCATCTTGTGCGTAACATTTAGGGTTTCCGCAATTGCCATCCGAGCCTCCTCCATGGTAAGTGTATCCAGCCGCTTTAACGCATCTTCAATATCGTTCCGACCAAGTAGCTTCCTCACAATTTTTTCTAAATAGAAGGTAAGTCAAGAGTAAAGAAATATATTGTAAATTGGTATACTCACTCGATCTTCCTTGCCTTATCTCCTTCGTGGTAATGGCGAGAATAGAAAGTATTTCGACCATTATCTTCACAATCACATCAGTCATAGAGGCCGTTGGCGGCACTTCCGTGTATAACTCGAGACGCTTGAGAAAACCCTCGATGCGCACGAAAATGTCAATAAGAACATCTTGGCTCGCGTCTACATTTTTAGCCGCCTAACAAATTCCAGTGTCATTATAACCAGCACCGAGAGATCAAGACGATACTCACGGAAAGAAGAATACCGATACCTGAAAACACCAAATTCGCAGGTGAAAGTACCTGAGGAATGAGGAATGGTTCACTGATTATATGACAATAGCCAAATAGAGACTAACGAGACCAACGCCCTGACCAATAAAGCCGGAGAACGCATATAGAACGTTCACGGTGGGATTAAGCCAATTTGTTAATCTCTCGTCACTGCTGCGACGGCGATCAAATTGTTGGATAAGGTCTTGAAGGACGGATAAAGTGGCGATGGGGTCGTCGCAGGATTGCAGCTGGGCGGCAAGGGGGTGAGAAAGAAGCTTGCACTTTGTCTTCTTCTCATATGCCTCCAGGGCAGCGTTGAAGACCGATTGAAAGTTGGAGGATGGGGACGGGGACGAGGATGACGCAATGGACATGTTGAGAGTGAGAGAACAGGTTAATGGGGGACAGAGAGGAAGTGCAGTGCACCTTGTGATTATATGGACAACGAACGCCCGCTGACATAATAGGTACCGATGCTGCGATATGTCCAAGAAAGCGTATAACAGACGCTATTCATCTACTTGTTCAATTCAGTAAAACTGTCAGTATTACCGTTACTGTAGCCCTGTTCTCATGAGAAGGCTGCAAGAGGCACAGTCAAATCCCTAAATAATGTAAAAATTATGGCACCATCCAGTAGCATTCACGCTTGCATTCACGTGCCAGTGAGCGAGGCTCGTCTGGGCAACTGAGAACCTTTGCACACCCAGGCTCATTTGCGCTATATAATAGGTCTTTGAGCGCTCGCAAGGACATGTCATAAGACTCCAAGAGGGGGTGTTGGCGACCTACTGCGGTACAGCCGGTACTCCCAGCGCCCTACCCAAAGGAGCCATGTACAAAACAATGTAGTACCAGGACTCGGAAAGGGACCCAAACAAGGATAGGTCCTTCAACATTTTTACAGCTCAAATTGAGCGACTCTGACTCTGAGTTAGTTGCAGGGGGGAGCACACCTATACGTTGACCTTATAAGTTCGACAAAACTCATACATTACATAATTGTTTGGAAACACAAACATTTTTGCGAGCGGAGCGAGCAATCCTCGGCTTACGTACACGACCTGCCAGAGGTGGAGGGTAACAGAACAAACAAGTACAAATGATTTCTCGAATTTGAAATTAAGTGGGAAAAACGTAAAGCGCCCAAAAGTCGTGTAAAACGTCAATTGAATCTCCACCACTTCGCGTGGAGGTTGTTACGGCATGAATACACGTTCCCTTCTCCAAATCGCGTGTCATTCGGACCATCTTCCCTCTCTATAGCGCAACACTGCGTTTCGCTTTCCTTCCCCCCTGTTCCCGCCACTCAGCCACTGACCCAAATATGGTCAAATAACGATCTCCATGTGACGCGGCTTCGCGTACTTCCCATCTGCTTGCAACCCTCTCAATCTGCACCCCCTCCTGCTCCTCCGACAGGTCCGCCCGACGCTGCGAACCCCTTAGCCGAACAAATCGACGATGATGACGGTAACGACCTCTCTGTCGGAGGCATTCTCAATGTCAGCCCATCGCCTCTGCCCGAAATCACTGTACAACACGTTCTTCGACGTCCTCTTCACCACAATGAAAACATAATTGACGCGCCTCCTGCTGATTCTCTACATCCTGTAATTGAGAATACACCCGGTTACATGTCTATGGCGTTTCCGACACTCTTTTCTGACGGCGCGGCTGACTTCAATTAGCCCCGACTGTGTAAACTCCATCTAGGCGACTATTTTAAGCACCTCCTCCGCTATCAAGATGGCCGCTTTGCGATTTGACACCCTCCAACGCCATCGTACTCTTTCACGGTCGAGAATTTTTGTGAAGCAAAATCACGACGCTGCTCGCATGACTGTGTCTGAGATTCAACAGCTCCTGCACGACGGTGACAACCATTACATCTTCGCTTGCTTTTGCTCTTCAATATTCATTTTTTTCCTTTCATAACTTTGTATAACTGTATAACATTGACTCCACTGTAACAATCCGATACTGTATTTTAATGGCTTTGTTGCATCGATGGATTATCTGTCCCACATGAGCGAGCCCCCGCAGGTCTTACCTGCGTCCATGTTATTTTCGTTTGTTTGTTGATTTCAGCGCCGGCGTTTGTTTTTGGCCATCCTTACCAGTGGACACCTCATAGTCTTCAAGTTCCTGACTGGGCACACCGAATGTGTCTGTGTGATTGTGATTTAACATTATTTGTACTATACATTTGTCTGTTCACGATGAACTTAACGAGCCCGTTTTTCTTCTCAGCAACAGCCACGAGCACGTACCGACGAGCCCCCTTCCGCGCCCTAAATCCCTCAAACTGAAGTACTGAAGGTCTGCGCTCTCTCGCGCCATTTCTTCCTCATTTGGATGTGGCTCCGACCGGGGGTAGGAAATGAACCAACAATATGCCCTAAATTATTATGATACGTGCCAATTGCCCAATGCCAAATGGCGCTGCTCGTGATAGCTTCGTATAGCGCCCATAGCACAACCTACCTTAGCACAGCTGGACTAAATCGTGAATCCTTTGATAAATGGATCATCACAGAAGACAAGAGTCAGCGGACAAGAGTCAAATAGAGATGACTTCGAAATTGGGATATTTCTGATGATGGATATGACCGACGGAAGTCGGTAGCCCCGTAGCGTCACGGATTGACTTGGACTCGCACTGGCAATTGAATCCGGTGGTGGTGGTGCAGCAACACAAGGGAGGTCGCTAAATTCGTGTCAGCACATTATGAACCCGTTCCAGCAAAGGACCTGAGGCATCAGCCGCCTGTCACCCTGAAACCAGATTGTGGGCGCCACCTAAAACGTAGAAAAATAACATCTGGATTATACAGAGATCATGGTGATATACAAACAGAGAGTCAGGGGTATGTGATGTCTACATGTACAGTAGTGCGGAAGGAAGGATTGCTGGATACTAGATTGGATAAGAATAGAATACAGTAGGGAAGACACTGGGCCATGACATGTATGACCAACTAAAGAACGTGGTGATGCTAATCAGAAATTCGTCTAGCCAAAAAAATGGCGTTTCACTTTTCCACGAAGGGAACGACATCGTAAGCGTCGGGCCTGGATGCGGGCCTCTGACTGATTTCGATCGAACCATCCCTGATACGTCCTTCTATATCGTTCTTCACGGCCGCAGGGAGGCTGATGGTCTTCTTGATACAGAGATGCTGGATTGCGCGAGTGACGTAGTCTCTCGATAACCACGACTTGACAGTGCCGCTGTTCGAGGGACGGGCGTCTCTTGCATTCCATACCATGCTGCGAATGGCCCCCGATATCTCGTTCGCCGACCTGTAGACCTCCGCGACCTTCATAATGCCCTTTAAAGTCAAGTAGGGTTCGTAGGCGGCGGGTGATGTGGGGGTTTCCATTTCCCTCCATTGTTCTACCCAACCATTGACCGTCTGGATCACCGAACCGCAGGATTGGATGACTTCGAACTCCTTGTGGTTGGAAAGGACGATGACTGTATGTTCGGGGAAGCCGTTACAAGTGTAAACCGCGATGCCAACATAGGTGAGATAAATAACGCGATTGCGAATAGTGTCAGGCATGGCAGAGTTATAGATGGTAGTTCGTCGAGAAAGCTGAGAGTGGGTGGATGGATGAGATGTCTCGGGCTAGAAGTGCCCCCTTATATACATCTCAAGAGCTTTAGTGGGGACGCATAGACAATCGTAGTGGAATCCGGGCAACCTTTGTGGCAATATTTTTTTCTTCGAGGGATACCTCTGCGGTTTTGCGGCCACAAAGTTTGGAAAGATAAAAGAGTATTTTCACCGAACAAAGGTGCAGAGGAGTTGCTTGTCCGTAACAATGATACTCCAGTCAAGAGAGCTAAAAAAAAACACAGAGCGTTGACCACGAAAATCCGGGCTGTTGTAGTCTAACTAGCGAACCATCGAATGGTCAGAAAATGAACATTGACCGTGGCTGTAGACACCGTCGCGGTGAGAAGCACGTGTTCAGTTTGCGGCCTGGAGCGGAACACGTCATCTGAGACACTGGCACTCGGCTGGCTGGCTATTCAACTATGAGCAGTGGAGGAGCATCTGCCCGTAACTTTGTTATAGCACCGCCCTGGCTTGCTTTCTGTTGCCCTGCTTGTAGTTGATCGCTCTGAACCAGGACTGACAGGTACCGACCCCGCTGGCCCGCTCAACAGCCTGAGGATTTTCTGAGTCAGCAAGACTTCAGCGGATTTCCTTTACTTGAAAAGATTTCACTAGAGCCCATTGTGGCTCTCGTTCCACACCACGGGAGTATCATGGCCCTTCTCTAAAAGGCAAGTTCCGGTTCTGATAGTCCTGGAACAAATTTGAACAATCTCCACATTGCAGCCCATTCTCTATTCTGTCTGGTTTCCGGCATAGCAGCGTCCTTTTCTGTAGTATTATAGCAATCCATGAGATTGTGGAAGTAGGATAGACACAGCTTGTGGTAGGTGGTTGGAACAAAAAACGCGCACGAGGACTTCGTGGAACAGATACTCGGAAGTCATCGCCAAGATCTTGTGTCTGATCTCAGCACAACCCGTGGCCTCATTAGTCGAACCCAAGTCTGCGCAGTGACCACAACATCTGCTATAAGTAACCCTTTCTCACCCACAATGGTGCTAGCAGCACCTTGTTACCGTCTCGACTCTGCACCCACCCTCCTAGGACCACCCAGAAGATCATAAGGTGCTTATGTCCAAAGTTCCCAGACTGGCGTCGTTCGTGGTTTGCATGACCGCCGAGTCGAGCTCTTTGCTCAGAGTAGTCTGAAACGACCAACTTACGTGGTGTCTAAAAGACGCACAATAAAATTCATCTGCCACTCGATTGAATTAGTCATTCTAGACGCCAGGTGTGTCTGCTTGCTACTCGCCACACGATACATCGACAATTGGTTGGATAGACAGATGGGATACTGTAAGAGGTGGGCCAACAAAAGTATCACAAAACCGTGACGTCCTTCATGACCTTGAAGATGGGAAAGTTCCGATCCGGCCAGTGGAAGCGCTGGAGAGCTCCAGGTCTACAGCGCTTGCGTGTTGGCAGTATCACGAGCAGGGAAAGTTGATCTGGGATCCATAGATCTGAACTTGCTCAGCTCAGTCAAGTCGTCTCAGAGTCTCCGTCTCCGGCTTCCTTGAGCGGATGAGCACCCGACTAAATGACCAACATCGTGAAGGGAATGCGGTACAACCTGTCGTCTGAGTCAGCACGTGATGTAGTAGAAGCCCACGTATACGCCATGTTGGTGGCTTTGAGCTGGGAGAACAGCTGGTGTGCGAGTGACAGAGTCGAGCCCGTGCGAATGAGCGCAAGCGTCAGCGGGAAGGCACCACAGCGGCGGACCAGTACTGCAGGCAGTAACCAGAGAGCTGAGCGTTGGAAAACCTCGTTAGGAGGTGTCAATTATCCACGGGGCACAGGGGAGAGGGGGGTAGGATACCGAAAAGAAAGGAAGATCTCACTTTTTTTACCCCGCGGGCAGAAAACTGTGAACTGCTGCGTTCTATCACAGTGCTGACGAGCATAATGCGCTGCGCACGTTTGTCGCGTACTACCTTGTGCCAGTGCAGCTACGGCAGAATTGCGATGTCATGATAGTACCTATCTTTGTCGTCGAAAAAGGTTGTATTACCAGACAGCCCCGCGGCTGTTGTCGCAAGCTGCATACCTCGCAACGTGATGAAGTGCGCTTCCTGCAAGTGACTGCCTCGGCAATTTTCCAGCCTATGACCTCAGTCGCTCAGCCGCGAGATGAAACGCGTCGATGAAGAGTAGTCAAAGACAAGGAACATCGTCATCTGTGTCCGAGTCAACACTCGGTGCGTGAGAACCGCCTTGCAGGTTACATAATCTGACACAGCCTTACTAATACCAACATCTACCGAGGCGCGGAAAATGAGGCGGATCATGGTGGGTCGAAGAAAGGTTCGGCGGGCGGAAACTTGGCACACGTGTGGTGCAATACGTATTGGAATACGGTAACTTGAGATCTATTTTGACATAGCAGTCCTTGCATATAGGATGTGCCCGGTACATTTCGGTAAATAGTAGTAACTGACCCGGGAATGCTAATCGTGAAGTTTCGTGATTGATGAAAGAGGTCAAGACAACGAGCGTTGTGAGTCAAAGGATGGGCTGATCTACAGCTCAACTTCTGGTGACGATGAAATGAGATTGTCAGAGAGGGTCAGAGAGGACACCGCGGAGTACTGTACCGTCTCCGTCAATTCTTGCCAATGTGTTCGCTAAATCGTCCCCGTTGGCAGTGTACCAGAATCGCGCACCGATCTGACGGCATAGCGGGGGTGGGGAAGGATAAGGTTCACGATCGTTGAAAGCGAAACAGTAAGGTTTCGTCCAGTGGAGTATTATCTTGACTTTTTAGATCCGCCCTGGCGAGCGGCGCCACAGAACACGCGATCGCTGGGCCGATACAGTTTCTACGATGTTAGATGTTGCGATGCGCTAACGTGTGGTGTCTCCGTATGGGCATCATGAGCGCTTGGATTGCATGAAATTCCGACTCGGAGATTGCTACAGGCAGTCATGCACCCCCGCCGGGCCCACTTTGAAACCCGAGACAGTGCACTACTAGTAACAGTCTTACGCCTCGCTCACATGACAACATGTCTAGGCTCTTCTGGACTCCATTATCATGCATAGCGCATCCGGGCAAGTCCAAGCTACCACAGCATATGACTACCCTGCCGTCATTTCCGTGGTGTTAGTATTTCAGGTAGAGGGTGAAGAATACATCCCTCTTCCCAGTCGCCATTCGCAGCCTGCTGCTTGTCGTGTTCTCGATGCTAAAACAATTGTTACAGTACTGTACGACCAGTACGACGAGAGTTTCCCTGCCCTGTTGCGACAGATGCTAGAAGGGCCAGGGCTAAGTCAATCGGGGTTATCAGCACATACCGTAAGAACAGGCATTAATAAGAGCCCCACTGGCAGCAACCCGCATTGCCCGCTCATCTCATCATCGCCCATCCTTGATCATGAGCCCGACTCAGCAAATAACTTGATCAACAGACGATCAGAAAACGTCTCAAATGGTTCGACACTACTTGAGATCTGATCCGTAGGTGTGCTCTATCTTCGCGGAATGCAGATAAAAATATCTCCTCTCGTCCGGCCCTGGGTTACGCGATCGGGACCCTGCAAGCAAAAAAAAGGAGGCTGTGTCACTGCCCTCCGAGTCCGACCCGGTATCGACACAGAATCACAGATACCAAAGCCCTGTACTGTACTCAACGACCCCAAGACGATGACAGGAATAACCCGAACAGGCATGAGCTGAATGAACTCCGAGTCTAATCCGTGATCATGATACTGCACAACAAAAAATCCCCAGAACAAGAACAAACAACAACTTCATAGTGTTTCAAAATTTCATTTTTTAATTTTCGGTGTGGAACCTCGTGGACCTGATCCCTGATCCTGATCCTGTAGTAGTTGGGGGCAGTGCAGCCATTTTCTTTTCCAAGTCCGAGTACTATCGGCAATATATTAATAAAAAATAAACTGATGATGGCGCGCTTGTATTGCGGTGATACTTCAATTTCCGGGCGTAACTCACATGTCAATGTCACAATACAAACCATTTGGTCCTTTGTACAGCAGTAGTACTGCTGTACAGTATAAGGGGAAGGGGGGAGAGAGATAGGGCCGATGAATTGGATCCCTTATATTTCAATTTACTAATAATCTACGGTCAATATCTGATGACCGACGGGGAGTGAGTTGATAGTTGATCAATCACGATCACGATGACACAGCCGAATAACCCGACTCGAACAAACTCGGGGGCGGAGGCAAAATTAAAATTAAAATTGCAAACGGTTTGTTCTTTTACCTAATGAGAAGGAAGAAGTGTTTGTTCACACTTCACAATGCGGTCTTTGATTGCGGGCTTTATTCGGCTGGCGGACGACACTCAATTGAAAAACATTTGTATAGGTGTAATTCATTTCTGCTGCAAAAAGACAACAAAAGGGCACCCTAGAGATGGTGGAGGGGGAGGGGGAGGGAAGTGTATATGTAAGTGTTGTAAAAGTTTTCTAGAGTACCAGTAGTGAATTACGAAGAGAGGCTGTACATCCAAGTTTCGAAACCAAGAGACGAACTACAGCGACTACGATTACGATTACGATGCACATCAGGAGATCCGGAAAGAAAAAAAAATTGGAGAGAGAAAGAGAGGGAGAAAAATGGGGAGAGAGAGGGATAGTGAGCAAAGGAGATAAACAGGGCATAGAGGAAGAACGAAAAGGGAAAAAAAAATTCCACAAGTACAATAGACATCGTTTGCCAAGGGAAAGATCATGCGCTCTCCGCGTTTTATGCCGCCATGCTGTCCTCGCTCTCTTCCCCCGCCTTGATCTGTGATTCGACGCCGGATGCCACCGTGCTGGCACTGACGGGAGACGTAGGAGAGCCAGTCTGTGTTGGAGGTGGATAGCTAGCCCCTGTGTGATATGGGGGCCAATAAGAAGGATATCCGGGAGGTGGGTAGTACTGGTAATAGGATTGTGCTTGCGCTTGCATGGGAGAGCCCTCTCCCGATGATGGCGGTGGATGTGGCGGTGGAGGGGAGTAGGCGTGATAGGGAATCATCCCTTGCGATGACCCTTGGGCGGGTGGCGGTGAACCTGGAGGGCCGGCTGGCTGCGTGCCACCAGGAGGAGGGGGTCCGGCAGGTGGGAACATGGTCCCGGGTGGGTAGATGCTTGACGGTGCGGGCACCGAGAAGCCAAGCGAATATGGATAAGCTGGGGCGAGGCCGTAGGTAGCAGCATAGTGTGCATGTTGCATCATCATGGTGGGATCAGAGAAGCCCGACGGGACGACCGAGTATGGGGAACTGCTCTCCGTCGGTGAGGTCGGGGTACTCGAGCTAGCAGTCGAATTTTTTGGTTTGCGTTTGCCCTTGTTATTCGTATAAGGGTCGTATCGCTTATTGCGCTTGCCTCCGTTTGTTGCACCCGCGGCGATGGCCGCGCCCACTTCGAGAGGTTCGCTCAGCAGCGGCATTCCAACCGCCAGCGCGGAGTTCAGCACGTGCGGCGATGGCTCCACATCGTCAGCCTCCCCGCGATACCGGGGAACGCCATCAACGCCAATTTCGACTTTGGGTGGATTTCGAAAATGGGTCTTCTCCAAGTACTCGGGGCTAATGTCGAGGGACGCGAGTTCGGGGTAGGACGATGCTGTGCGAAGCCGGCCCTGTTCCACGTCTTCAATTTTGTAATATGATATGAGATGCTGGGAAACGCCGCTGATAGTCAGGGAAAAGGTCTGCGTGGGGACGTCAGCTCCGGCGGAAAACGCGTGGCGGCATTAATGAAAGAAAAAAGAGGGGGAAGAACGGGGGTTTGAAGCGGTAGGCGCTCCGCACTACATAAATAATGCCTGGTGTGCCCGAAAGGCGCTTCGCCTTACGTCAAGACAGATCACCGGACTGGCACAAAGGTTACCGAAGGAGATGGAGCGTTGCAAGGTCCGGACTCATGACCCACAAACGTTTCGCGGGAGTAAATAGGGGGGGAACCGATGTAATAGTGCGGCCCGCGGGGCCACGAGGGTAAAAAAAAGAAAAAGGTAACCGCGAATAAGATAGCCATCATCAACGCACCTTTTTCATCATCCCACCCGCCTTGAATTTATAACTGTTCGTCAAGCTACCGACCAGGCTCCGCTCGCGCTGTCTGTTGATCCCCAACCGCGTGGTCTCCCCGCGGGGACGGCTAAGCGTCTGGCCCTCAGATTTGGCCGCAGCCGGGCCATCTACGCTTGCTAGATCGACCTGATCGCCGTCGTTGCGAGTGCCCCTGTGGCCCGCGCCACGTTTTTCGGTCTCGCGATAGAGCAGGAAATTGCCCAATATCCGGCTTGGACTCCAAAAAAAGCCGTCCGTCCAACGCTTGATGCCGCTCTCGTCCTCGTCAAAGACGAAAACGGAGCCGGAGGTGATCATCTTGCGCTCCGAGTCGATGAGGCGGCGGGTGACGCGGGGGATCATTCCGCGGCGGGCGGCTTCGAGGATGAGGAGGGCATCACCGGTTGTCTCTATCCAGCCTGACCAGGGTGGCTCGGTCCATGTCGAGGAGGAACTTTGGTTGTTGCTATGGGATTCGGGGGGCGACGACATGCGTCGTGGCTGTTCATGACGAGTCGATAGGGAGTGGTAGAGACGATGGAGGGATGGAAAGTAGACGAAGATAGGAAAGGAGATCAGCCACCAATCAAAAGTAAAGTAAAGTTTGTTTAACAAAGTTGGCTCACCGAGCAGGAAGATTTACGGGTGGAGGGCGAAATGAGTGAGAGCCTATTTAGGATTCAACGCCCGCCGACTCCGCACTTGTGAGCGCTCTCCAGAGAGAGCACCGGTGCGGTTCTGATACTTGCAAGTGGGCTAGATGGACGCAAATAAGGCAGGGATGGCCCAGTCGCTAGCGGAAAGGGGGGCGGGGGCGTTGTTTAACGAGTTGTTCGCTGTGGCTGAAAAGTCAGAGCAACTCTCTTCCAGATTTGCCTAATTAGGGAACCTCTTTGAGATCCCGAATTGGGTCCTCTTAGACCTCTGCTCATCATTTCGACTATATAGATCACATCCCAGCTCGGTTCTTAAGTACACTCTGCGTCAGCGCACGCAGCATCGCTACAGTGACAACCTTCTGCGCTTTCTCTTCGTTCACGATCGTGGTCATAGACATCGACGGCGATGGCGACGCGGCGGAAGACGGCGGCGGCATCTGCTCATTGCTCCCAGATTGCACCAGGTCATCGATGGTGGAGAAGCTGCTGAATGTCGACTTGAGTCGCTTGGAGGACGGCGACATGCTGATGCCGGTCAGCCAGATTTAAAGTCCGCAAGTTCATTCCACGCTCACCTCAGAACGCTCGCTTCCTCGTCCTCATCAGGTGGCGGCCGTTTGGGCCGCGAATGGAAAAGGAGAACGGAGCACAGCTGTTTCCCCGCTTCCGCCACGTCACTTTCCACCTCCCTCTTCGTTTCCTCAATGTCGCGCTTCGGCACGGGATAACGAACTGCCCTGTCAATCCTCACACTCCCTTCGATAGATCGAACCGATAGATCGTAAAGCGCAGAGATAGACGCATGCACCGGAAAATCTGGAAAAAGTAGTCAACTAGATTTCTTTATGACGAACCCGGATGAAAGGCATACCGGCATTCGGGGTGCGATACGACTGTAACATCACCCGAAAGTCCCTCGAGGGCGTGCGAAGGCTCTTATGTTCCAACCACCCAAAAATGGCATCATACAACTCACTAAGCGTCTCATTGATGAGTAAAACAGTGTCTAAGCATGCCCATGCAGCCTACCTTGAAGACTTTACCCCATCCAGCCGTATTTCCGGGAGCGGACTTGCGACAGCTGATTCGTCGAGACGTGTCGTGAAATGCCGTGACAGTGTGTTCATCAGTTTGACTAGCACTTCGAACATCTTGCTAAAAACTACCCAGTCCACTGGTCCAAAAATGAGATTGACAAACAGATTCGGCAAGGGTTCGCGAGTACACACCGTCACTGTCTGTGGAGCACCTCACCATCCAATCCGAGGCAAAGTCCTTCCAAGGACCGATGATCAATTGCAAATACTCTAAAAAACGCTTGTAAATCGGCCAAGTGATTACCTCAAAGGCTAATCAATTTACCTTGCCGGGACAGGATTTCCACGAGTCCGCCAGCCGTGTCCAACGCCATCGAACCCAGTACCTCTGCAAATTTCTCATCTATGTCCTTTGTTTTTGATGACAAAGAAGATATCGCATAGGATCCGGTGATGCCTTTCGCCTCGTAATCGTCAGCCTATCTCTTGTAAGTGTCGCCCTCGGTTCACATCGCGATGCAACGTACCATGTGTCGTAAATCATCTGGCAACGTCCCAGAATCATCGTCGTTCCAGAGAATGAACAGAATCGAGGGAATAAAATGTCGATCATCGGGGAATGTCTCGATTACTTCACGTAATCGTGCACAGTCATCCAGAATTCGGTATTTCCTACCCAAATCGCCGTGTGACATCAATTTCCTTTTTTTTTCAGTTTGAAAAAAAACGCACTTTTCAATCTCGTCATCCACGCCGTATAACGGTGTACACTCGAACACAACCAACCCAGGCGACCGCGATGACGCGCCAGGTACGAGAGGAATAGAAAACACGCGTTCCGATACCCAAGCGCCCGCGTTGGGCATGTCGAACTTCCTCTCGACCCAAATGGCCGTGCTATCATTCTCGGGGTTGAGTGACAGCCACAGGCAATAATCGAACGGGGCCGGGTTGCCCACACGCGTGTGGACCGCAGCGAGGAAGGTGCCAGGCGCCCATCGGCGTTCATGTTGTTCGTGATTCTGAGAGATCGGGCGCGTGATCAATGGGATGTTCTTAGCAGACAAACAGAAAGAAATTTCACTAACTTCTTTCAGTCGACGTGCAAGCTCAGCATCCGTCTGTGGCGGCGCGTACTTCGCGGGGACACGACGGCGTACCCTTGTCCTAGCTGGCCGCTTAGCCTCGGGTTCAACATCAACTGGCGACCGCGTCTCTTGCCGTCTCTTCGTCCTTTGTCCCGTATACGCGTCGCTACGGCGCACCGCATCGTTATACAAGATCCGCTCTGAAGCCTTTGCCACCCAGCGCTTCAATGCATCACGCACTACTGCGCTCGTCCTCGCAAACGCGGACGCACGTGCGTCGAGCTCCTCGGTGTCCACGGCGGGTGCCTTTCCCTTTCCCTTGCTTTTCCCGTTCCGCATTGGTGCCGCCGCTGGCGCCGCGGTCGGCGATGCCATCTCGACATCTTGTGGGGACGGAAGTGATGTTCCACTTTTGGCTGCCGCTTTTGGCGAGGGTAGGTGCTCTATGCTCATAGACTGAGGCTGAGATGGACCGGGCTGTTCCGTAGTCGTCGGGGATTCGACCGTGCTGGGGAATTTTGAAAGGGAAGGACGGGCTGAGATCGGTGGGGAAGGGAGCGAAACAAATGAGCTTTTCGCAGACATCACTAATGGGCTCAGGATCTCGGGCACAGAGTTAGATTGTACAGAGGGCCAACCGAACAAGTTATTCGAAGATTTTTGTTTTGTAGGAGGACTGAAAGACGTTCCCGTGGGCGTCCCCGGAAGAGAGATGGGCTGTATTTTTGGAGGTGGAGGTTGTTGCGGGGTTGTACTAGCTTCGGAGGTTCCTGAAGGTACAGATGGTCTAAACTCATCGACGATGGTTGGCTGGCGCTCAAGAGGTGGATATTTGGCGGATCCATTCAAAGATGGAGCAGATTGGCTTGTCGTCAAGTTAACTGGTGGTGGTCTGCTGGAGCCAGAAATTGTGGTATGTGGGGATGTATTGATGGGCGGAAGGATCGGCCGCGTAGGTGTCGTCGATGTCGAGTTTTTAGGGAATGGCGAAGACGAGCCGAAGATTTTCGTTGTAGATTTTGTCTCAGTTTGTACAGATGTTGTGGATGATGGCGTGCCGAAAGGTTGCCCCGGTGAAAACGAGGACGCCTTGGGGTTGAGTACAGACGTGGAGGCCTGATCTTGCCACTGCCCCGAGGCTGCAGCGGACGATGACGGAGGCGTTGAGACGACT
>QLOU01000259.1:23872-34787 GCA_003313715.1 Russula abietina
TTTGACCAAACGCCGAGGAAGAGCTGCCACTAGCGCCGAACGCCGAACTAGCGCCGAAACTCCCAAAGACGTTTGGCGTAGTCTTGAGATTTGCAAACGCAGATGCTTCGGGGGGGACGGAAGCTGGAGCTGAGGGTCTAGCGGTTTCGGGTGCTGGTGGGATGGAAGATCCGAAAGCGGAAACGGTCACTGGCGCTGGCGACGTCCCGAAGACCGAGGTCAATGATGAATTAGCGCCAAGCATGACTGAAGGTGAAGGTTTGACGCCAAAACTGTTGGTAAGCCATTCAGTTGCACTTGGCTTCAGCGGCTGGGGTTGGTGCTGAGGCTCGGAGGGCTCTTCAGGTTCTTCGATTATTGGTTGGTCATCACGAAGAAAGGCTTCTTCATCGTCATAGACATTCTGGTCATCGTCAGCAGCACCGACCTCTTCGTCGGTAAGCACCCCGTCAATAATATCAGGAATGGAGATGCCATCGCGGATGGCCTCTATATCCTCGATAGTGTCCTTGCCGAACAGACGCTCAAGGATGCAAGCGACAAGGTAAACCATGACCCTATTTCCTTGCTCTCGCAGCATGGCGGCCAGCCCAGAGAATTGGAGCATCCCTTCTTCGTCGACTATTAATGGAGATGTTTTGGATATCGGGGAGGACTTTGCCTGGACATGCTGACGAAATTTGGTGGTAAGAAGAAAAACTGGGTGGGAGAGGATGGCGGCTGGAATGTCGTCGTGCCGTTCACGCTGGTCGCGGATATGGATGAGACGATGGTATATGCGCATCTCGAGCTCGTTGGGCGACTCGTAGCGATCGCGCTGGTCGCCATAAAATTCCTTGAGACTTTGTAGGGCTGCCCAGAATCAGAAACCTGACGTTTAAAAAGCGTCGAGGTCACTCACTGTTCATCAACTGCTGCTCCTCCATCGCAATAGAGAACCCTGTACGATCGCGTTCGAAATGTAGCGCAAGTATGTGGAAGCGCGCACAGCGCTCGTGGCATTGTATGGCAAGAGGACCCGTTTCGTGTTGCATAGTAAAGTCATTTCTCACGGAGCGCGAACGATCGCGAATGAAATCAAACGTGGGAGAAAAACCTTCCATTGGGAGGAGTTCGTGAAAGAGGTAGTCGAGGGTGCGCTATCCGGAGCCGATCCTTCAGGTTGGAGAGGCACCGACAGTGTTAAATCCACGAACGAACCTTGAGAATAGGTGGCGGCCGCAAGTCTGAAGGCAAAGTCTTGTCGCCCGCTGCACGTTCGTACATTTTTACTGCACGCTTGTGATCAACGCGCTTTGTTCCAGGGATCTTTGTTCAGATATCAACTAACTGTGAGATTCTCTGCTGCCGAGAAACACGAAACGGATACGCACAACTTCCCAGTTAAACAAGTTGTTTTCCCGTTCCCGACGATATCGTTCGAACCTCGGACACATATCCATGCATGTCCCTACCATGGTAATAGCCTCGTCGAGGCGCTTCGGGACTAGCGGGTCGTCCATCTTGCCCTCAGCGATGGCCCTCTTCCTCTCTGCCTCTCTGGCCCTAACGAGCTAGATTCATTGCGCGCAAGTTGCCCTGTTTCTTCGCGGGTCTACGCGGATAACAACAGTCCTTGGACTCACCTCTTGATAATATCGTTCACGTTCCTCAAGCGTTTCGAGCACGGGCTCGTCGCTCGGGCTGGGTTCCGTACTGTCTGCCACTGCAGCTACTTCGGCATCATCTTCCACTTCCTGCGAAGACCCAAACTCGGGCCTTGGCGAACGTCGCCCACGACCACGTCCGGCCGCCCGGGTCATCCCACCTCGCTCCCACCTTGGCGCTTCTGCTCCAAGATGCCCAGCATAAAATGGGCTGCTCGAATTGCTCCGTTCTCCGGAGACCCAAGTCCTGTTTTTGAAGGTCCCACGTCGCCCTACAGGAGGATTGCCATCTTGTCCGCGATGCTGGCGCGTGTGTGTAGGAAAAGTTTCCATTCACTACTTTCCCCCGTTGTTTAAAAACAAAATCAGAGAGATACGAGGGAAATAGAGGTGAAAGGCGGTGCAGGAGACCAGGAAGCAGAGAGAGATGATAAAGACGCTGAGTTCAGCGTCAACAAGACCCCGGTAATCCGGGCCGGAAACCAGTTCCGTGCCACACTCGCACGTGACCGACTCGTCAAATTACCCGGGCCGGACGGATGTTTATTTATACCTGTTTACCTTATTCTTGGTACTGATCTTCATGATCATATGATCATGCATGCATGACCGGATGACCGTTTGTGATTTCGATAAGCAACGTGGTTACCGTGGTGCACGGACCCTCAATTTCAACCCTCTACCACCGTGACGGTATCTCATTATCTCCCCACCATTTCCTCCCAGCAAACCAGAACCCCCACCACTTTTGACATGAGTAGCCAGTCACATTTGCACGTGCTCTTCGAGGCCGCTTTGGAGGACTACAAGCAGCAAACGGGTATAGAATTGGCTGAAGATCCTCTCGCTGGGCGCCTCCAGGATCGTAACTCCGTTGAGTCCGTTATCGCCATTCTTCTTGAACAAGCGCAAGACTTCAAGGAATTCCGGGAGAAAGACAAAGTTTTAAAGCCACTCAAAAAGGTCTTAACCGTTTTGCATAGACTTTCGTCCGCTGCCGACTTTGTCATAGACGTCGGTTTGGTATGTCCGTAGACGCCCACAGGGTATTCCTCATCTCTGACCCTCATCCTCTAGCATCTCCCGCCCGTGAAAGCAATACGGACTGCCCTCGGTATTCTACTTTCTGCACGTACCTATATTTAGTCTCTGAACGTGCATCTTTGTAACCTTTAAGCATATTAGGCGGTCAAGGGCTTCACAGATGACTACAATGCCCTGGTTGATTTTCTCGGGTTGATTGGACGCGTCCTCAGTCATCTTGAGATCTATACCGAGATCATTCCCACACAAGTCATGAATGAGATGATCGTCAAGATACTCGTGGAGCTGCTCTCCACACTCGCCTTGATTAAAAAAGAGGTACAGCAGGGAAAACTTAGTGAGTCCACCGTCTGTGAGGAAATTTATTACCTGACTCATGAATGAAGAAAAACTTGTCGGGAAGGTTGTTGGCGAGAAGAAACTGAAGGCGATTGTCCAGAGGCTGGACCGATTGACGCAGGATGAGGCTCGGAAAACTGTTGCAGAGATCCTCAAGATCGTCCATAGTCTTGTTGGGAATATGAAGGTGGTAATGGACAGTGAGTAAACCTACCAAGCCTATCGCCCGCTGGGTGTCGATGATAATTTTTGATAGACGGCGAGGTATCGTTTGACCATCTTAAGGAAACCCTCGGTATGTTTTTCAGGCAACAATCAAGTGATCGTGTATCTGACAGAGCATCAGAAACTATGCATGAGGTCGCGAGTAGTTTGAATAAGGCGAAGCGTAAGCCATTTTTTGATCCTGTGGTAGCTGACTGGATCACCGAGGTTGTTGAACAGGTGACAACTTACAGGAAGGTTTTTTTAGGTGGCTATCGCCACCTGACCCCTGGAAGAATCATCATTCTGCCTGCAAATCGCGCCATCTGGGAACTGCAAAGTGGTTCATCCAGGGCAACACGTTTTCAGAATGGAGATGGTCCGGAGTCCCGAGTTCACTTTTATGGGTCCATGGGAAACGTCTGTTAACCCCAGTTTTTACGGTCCAACAGAAACTTATTTATTTTTTGCTTTCGCAGCGGGCGCGGGAAAAAGCGTCTTTTGGTACATGAAAAATTTCTTATCTCCATTTCTAGAACTTATTGTTTTCGTCAGCTCCACAATCGTTGAAGACATCCATGCGACGCGGAAAGCTGGACTCGCATCATTAGTATTTTTCTATTGTGATTTTAGGGAGGACCGAAAGAAGGAATTGCGCGGACTGCTCACGTCCTTCCTACTCCAACTTTGTCACCAATCTGACTCTTACTTTGATATTCTTTCTCAATTCTACTTGGAACATGACAAGGGTTCACGTGCCCCCAGCGACGGTGCACTTGCGGGATGTCTGATGGGCCTACTTAAACTTCCCAGACTGGCCCCGGTGTATCTCATTGTGGACGCTGTGGACGAATGTCCAAACCCATCTGTCATCCGATCCCCCCGTGCCGAAGTCCTAAACCTCATAAAGGAACTTGTCAATACACAAATTGAGAACTTGTGCGTATGCGTCACCAGCCGACCGGAAGTTGATATCAAGAATGTCCTCGATCCTTTGATTTTCCGCTCTGTTTCCTTGCATGACGAGAGTGGACAAAAGAGGGATATCGAGGACTACATCAAGTCGGCGCTTTACACGCGTACAACAAAAAGGTGGAAAGATGAGCACAGGAAACTAGCCACCAACGTCCTCACCGAGAAAATGAACGGCATGTAAGACGTCGATACTGAACTTTTGATGACCCTTGCTCATTCTTGTGACGTAGGTTTAGATGGGTAGATTGTCAGTTGGTCCACATTTCCGACTGCATCCCCACACGTATCCTGGATGCACTGGCCGAGTTACCAGAGACGCTGGACGAGACATATGAGCGTACCCTGAGAGGGATCGATAAGGCAAACTGGGAATTCGCCCATCGCATGTTTCAGTTCGTCTCAGTGGCTTCCCGCCCCCTTCACGTCAAAGAACTGGCCGACTTGCTCGCTTTCGATTTCGAGGCAGGATCAATACCGAATTTCCATGAGGATTGGCGCCTGGAAGATCCAGCGGATTCCGTACTGTCTACATGTTCCACTCTACTTGCCGTTGTCGATGACCAAGGTTCCCCTGTGATACAATTCTCACATTCTTCCGTCAAGGATTTCTTCACGTCCACCCGCCTTGCCGAATCAACCGATATCATTTCCCGCCGTTATCATGTTTCTATGACATCTGCTCATACCCTTGTAGCCCAAGCCTGTTTGGGCATTCTGCTACATCTGGATGAGGATGTCACTAGGGACAGTCTGGAAGATTTCCCTCTCGCCGAATATGCTGCGGAGCACTGGGTTGATCATGCCCGGTTCGAGGAGGTATCGCGAAATTTGGAGGATGGGATGAAACAACTATTCGACCCGAACAAGCCACTCCTGACGATCTGTGTCTGGGTATATGACCCGGTTGTTCCGACATCGAAACGAACTCAGTCGATGACACGAAATAGAACGCCCCTGCCACTTCCCCGAACTTCCTTGCATTATGCCGCCTTTTTGGGCTTACATCCTGTTATAGAGTTCCTCCTCATCGAGAACTCGCAGGATGTGCGCTCTCGAGACTCAACCGACAATGCGACTCCATTGCATTTAGCCTTGCGAAACGGCCACATGAAACCTGCTCGCATGCTTGTTGAGAATGGTGCGGATCCGAACGCCGAGGACGATAGGCGGGAGACCCCACTGCATGTTGCATCGCAGTGGGATCGCGGTGACACCATCCAGTTATTACTCGATCACGGGGCAGAGACACATCACCTGGACATTGGTGGCTGGACTCCTCTGCACGTTGCATCACACGAGGGTCACGAAAGGATTGTCCGTTTATTATTCGATCACGGTGTAGATGCGAATCGACCAGATAATGGTGGCTGGACCCCTCTCCATCTCGCGTCGTGGGAAGGTCACGAACACATCGTCCGGCTACTGCTTGATCACGGCGTGGATGCGAATCACCCGGACAATGGTGGCTGGACACCACTACATGTTGCCTTGCAAGAAGGTCACATCCACCTCGTCGAGTTATTGCTCGATCACGGCGCAGACCCGAATCGCGCAAACAGTGATGGATCGACATCGTTGCATATTGCTCTGCAAAGAAGTCCTCACTACACCGTCGAACTATTGTTTAATCACGGCGCCAACCTAAATTATCCGAACAGTGATGGCTCGACACCACTGCACCTCGCATCGCAGAAAGGCCACGTCATCACTGTCTCGTTTTTACTCCATGGTGGCGCAGTTGCGGATCGTCTGAACGGTGGTGGCTGGACTTCACTGCACCTTGCCTCGCAGAGAGGTCACTACGACGTGGTCATGTTACTAATCGAATACGGCGCAGACTCAAATCACACGCACAGAAATGGCTCGACTCCTCTACATCTTGCATCGCATGAGGGTCATGACATCATCGTCGGGTTATTACTCGATCGCGGCGCAGATGTGAATAGTCTGAATAGTGATGGGTGGACCCCACTGCATCTTGCCTCGCAGAGGGGTCATGACGACGTTGTCCGGTCGCTACTCGAACGCGGCGCAGCCGCTCGTCACCCGAACCCAATAAATTCTGCATCGCAAGAGGGTGGCGCCGAACGGAAGATATCCAAATGCCTATCGATTGCCACCAGAAAGCGCCGGCGAGCATAAAATCGATAACCCAGGAGGGTGTATGATGTCGAAGGCGATTTTTCATTCTATGGATGCGTTACAAGAGTATTTTGATGTACAGGGTCGTACGTGTCATCATTTTTGTGCGCTGGACAGGCATTGGAAGTTGGAACAAGCTCTTGTCGTAGCTAGTTATTTACTCCGTGACTCGAACTATCAATTTGGAGTTCGGGATAGTGCAATAGGAAAACCAATGATCTTCGATGTGTGTTCGAAGGAAGCAGGACTTATCCACGATCTTATGAATGTGTTGTGTAAGACTGCAAAAAGCGAGCGAACCGGCATGACCGGCCCGGCCCTTGAACTATGTTGTGTGGCTGACAAGTGACCACGCTAAGCAAGACGATCGCTTCCGGGTCTGGACAGGCTAGGTTACCAGTGACGTAGTATACATCAGTAAACCTGCACAAAACTTTTTTGGGCTTGTACAAGCTTGTACAAGCTTGTGCAAGCTTGTACAAGCAAAAAAAGGCGGAAAGTGTCTTAAGTGCCAAAGTAACCTAGGTTTTTGCTAAAAGTCAATTTTGGGGTATTTTATCCATCAATTGAAAAGTTGAAAAAGTTGAACAAAGCAGCAGAAACTCATTCATTTTAGTGCATTTTTTACATGAGTCAATGCTAACTTTTTCACTTTTCCACTTACTTACTTGCACAAGTTGAAAAGTTGAAAAGTTTTTGTACAATTTACTGATGTATGAGTGATCTGAGGCTTTTAGGCTGCAGGGCCCATGTCAGAAATGGGGCCCCTGAGATGAGGGACCGGAGAGAGGACTGATCATGGATCCTCCTCGCCAATGGGATATATATGCCTCTAGGCTAATGGGACAGGAGCTCAGTACAACAGGGGCTACTGTCTATATATGTGTCACAGGGTCGGATGTGAGGAGACCCAATAGTAGGGGTCCGTGACGAGGGGGCTGGGGATCAGCCTCCAACAGCCCATAACCTTTTACACTCGGTGGAACTTATAGGCACACAGGAGTGAGAGAGAGAGGGACCAATATGGTCTCCCACCACAGCTGCTCTCTATGTATATGTGAACGGAGGCATATGAGTAAGCACGTCCAACACATCGCCCTTCATAGACAATAATATTATTATGGCATGCTGTGTAGCGTACAGTGTTCCACTGGTCCTTGTCTTACCAAAGTAGTTTTTCAATTTATATAATGGCCACTGGCCGTCTTTGACTCATCTAAGTACACAGACCCATACTCAAGTAACTGAAGGGTAATACACCAAAGTTATGGATTAAACAGTTTAGATTTGACAAAGTTTTTCTATATAATACTTTTGAGTGTCGAATGTCACAGTAAAGCAGTCCTTGTCTCAGGTGTGACATGGTGTGACACAATGGCACACATCGTTAAGGCAGGCGTCATTAGGAACCGACACCCCCTTAGTCAGCAAAACCTACATTCTCCCGCTCCCTCGTCTCCTCATCAACAACACTGAAAATTGGGATTCTGGCTTAATACAGTAGTAGGCCAGAACCCCCTCTGTAGGTCTCATAAACTTTAAAAAAAAAATAATAAGTATTTTTTGAGGAGAGGAGGAAATACATTTTATTGTTGCAAACTACTTTTCGGGGCTGTAGGGCATGAATGGGAGATTTTTATTTTTTTTTGTGGACTGGACTGAAACAGTCACGTGATCAACACGTGATCAACATGTGACTGTTGTGCTTACCCAGCTGGCTTAAGGAGGCGGCCAACCACCCACAAATGCCATGCAAACGAAGGGCAACAAAAGCCCGCATTCAGAATGCTAAGCATGCAAGAGAAAACAAAACCAAAAACCAAAAAAAAATTCAATTTAGTAAGCCCTATAGTCACCCTTTCTGCCAAACTTCTGAAGCCCTCCTTCTACAAACAGCTGAACCCGACACACCGGACACAAATGAGATTCCCACCATTCCTAATGAGGACTCTGACTCTGAGAGCGAGAGCTTTGAGGGCTCTTGTGTGGAGATTATCGACAGTGAAAGTGATATCGAAATCTGTGAAGAGACAGAACTCATGAAGTTCAGCAGAATCCTCTGGGATGCACAAAAGGCAGCCCAGGCACAGGAGAGGGCGAAGGGAATCAAGAGAAAAACTTACAATGGTGTCTCGCGGACAACTGCATGGCGCCGAAAACGCCATCGGAGCAATCTTGCTGCCCAGGGAGTTCTGTCTATTCATGAGTTCATGAAACGGATGGAACAAAGAAACAAAGAGGAACTTACCATTGAGGAGTCGGAGGAAAGCTCTGATTCTAATAATGACACAGAAATTGTGTCTCGACTCTGGAGCGACGAGCCAAGCACCTCCGATGGCACAGATATCGACTCACTCACCCCGGCTGCGAGTGTCTCACTGCCACCGAGTGAGGTGCACAGTCCTGTGAGGGAGGCACGTCGCCAGGCTGCATGGGCCCTTGCTGAAGAAGAGGAGGAGAGCATTGGAAGCGAAAATGAATGTGAGGACAGGCAGAACGTCGCAAGGGAAAATGGTATGCATACCCAAAGGCTCCTTCGGTGTGGGCATTGACAGGTTTGGATTTGCAGAGTCATATCGCATCGGCAGCATCGCAAGCAATGACAAGATACAAATGGGGCCCATGTCAGTTGAGGAACTCCGGCGCCGAGCGATGGAACTTGTAGTGCCGTCTCACATCTTGTCTGACGGCACTCCTACGGTCGTCTGCAATCGTCCAAAAGTTCGCACGGCATGTGCAAGGCTAACAGCAGAGGTCAATAACAAGGGTCTTGACATGATCACATGGCAACGGATCCAGGGGGTGTTGGGTCTTCTGAACTTGTGTCTCGACAAGGGCATTAAGCTGGGCTGGAAAGATAAGTCACTGTTGGTCTCGAAGGCACTAGGGAATGGGGATAACTATGCTCGACGCACCCGCGAGAGGACCTTGAGGTTCTTGGAGGCCGAAACGCTCCCACACCATCACCTGGGCCAAGCGCGGTGGACGGTCCTTAGTGATGAGGACATCGCAGGCGAGATCAAGCTCCGGATTGTTGAAAAGTCCAAAAAAGGTCACTTGAAGGCAGAGGATGTCGTCAATCTTGTTGCAAGCCCAGAGATGCAAAGGATATTCACTGAGAAAGGGATTTGCAAGCCATCGATTTCGACGAGCACAGCAAACCGCTGGTTGGAAAAACTAGACTGGAGATACCAGAACATTCGGAATGGGATGTATATCGATGGCCATGAGAGGGAGGACGTTGTTGCCTATCAACGTGCGTTTCTTGAGCGGTGGAAGATTTATGACATGCGCTTCCATCACTGGGACGATGATGGTTGCGAACTCCCACGCCCGAAAGGTTTCCCAGTGCCTGATGGCCCCCCATTTCGACTTGTTCCCATCACACACGACGAGTCTACATTCTATCAAAATGATCATCGCAAGACGGCATGGGCTCAGACGACCAGTCGACCAGAACCACAGCCCAAAGGCGAAGGCCAGTCGATCATAGTCTCGGACTTCATGACGTCCAAGTGGGGTCGCTTGCGTGATGGCGATGAGTCCGTCCATTGCCATCTTTCCCTTTTTCTTTTAACTTACTAACTTGTCTTTAGGGAGGCCCGGATTATCTTCAAGGCTGGCAAGAATCGCGACGGCTATTTTGGTACTGAAGATCTCCTCGCGCAAGTCGATTTGGTGATCGACATTTTCGAAGGCCTTTCCAAAGGCCTTTCAAAGGCACTCTTCCTGTTTGACAACGCGCCAAGCCATTAAAAACGAGCCGCGGATGTGATATCAGCGCGCAAAATGTCGAAAGGTGCGCTCCTTTCCACCTTTTACTTTTATTTTCTCTAACTTATATTGATACAGGGCCAAGGAAGGGTTGGACACATCACCCGGGTGGGCCACGCATGAGACATGGTCAGCTGCCAAATGGCCACGCCCAACCATTCTACTTCCCGGACGACCATCCCTCAATGCCTGGGTGGTTTAAAGGGATGGAACAGATTATCTGAGAGCACGGTTTGTGGCCAGCTGAAGGACTTGTTGCGCAGTGTCCAAATTTCCGCTGCCCCCCTGATTGTACTAACTGCTGCTGTCGGCGGCTCCTCTTTTCACAGCAAGATTTCGTCACCCAGAAGTCGCAACTTGAAGAATTCATTGTGTCTCGCGGCCATCTCTGCGATTTCTACCCGAAGTACCACTGCGAATTGAATTTCATTGAACAATACTGGGGCGCGGCCAAACTCTGTTTCCGTTCCATGGGACGCGCGGCAACCATTGGGGAGATGGAAAAAACTGTCATAACCTGCTTGGATGACGTTCCATTGCTTCAAATCCGAAGGTATTTCTTTTTTTATATTCTCACATTGCACTCCTGATGTCTTTCTATCTTTCTAGGTATGCAAATCGGTCAGCATGTTTCGCTTCAGCATACATTCAAGGTCTTTCTGGTGCGCAAGCCGTATGGGCAAATCGGAGGTATCATAGTCATCGTACACTACCATCAGATATTGTGGCTGAAGTGCAACGGTCTGTATTAGAGTAGAGCTACAGTACATTGTGTAGTAGGTTACCAGTCC
>QLOU01000264.1:0-15866 GCA_003313715.1 Russula abietina
GGAAAGACGAGCAAGAATCTAGTAGTAAGCCCTCAGGCCTCAGGCCTCAATAACGGTCAGAGGTGACTCAGGGGCCTGTGCGGCCCGTCACAGTTTGGAGTGTAGAATGTAGGTTTCGCCAGTGGCCCGGGGGTCAGGGGAGCCCAAATGTGTTTTGTCACCTTTGTGGATGGGATCACACAAAGAGCGGTAGAGGTGATTGCGGAAATGTATTAGACTGGACTGAGAAAGTATAGAAAGTTCGGGTGTATGTACAAAAATATAGGGCAAAACGTACTGTAACGCTTTCCGAGTCTGGTGCGACTGGGGATTTGAAGGCTTTGAAGGGTGTGGGATTAATTGCGAGCTGCGTGGAATGGCGGCGCACGGTAGGGTACCCAGAGCGATCAATACCGAGAGATAGATGTACCTTGCGGAGTACATTGAGTCGAAAGGGATATTACGCAAAATTGATTGATATTGCGAGGAACATGGAGGAGGTAAGTCATAGCGAACCGGTGCAGTCAGGTCACGTAATTGATATGTACCTTATTTGTATTGAGACTTGTTGCGAGCGCGAAATGCCCGGACAAACAAATACAAACAAATTCTCCGCACGCAAAAAAATCGCAAATGCGACATGCGACAAGTGAATTTTTCATTCGCTGTATATTTCTCGCATTTCATGGCCTTTTCTTACAAGAACTTGAGGTCGTGTAGAGAATCTTTAATGCTATTTGAATATCACAAAAAAATTGGAAGTTTCCGTCTATACCAAAGAATCTGAGGGATATAAAAAATTTGTGATTTTGCTCGATGGACGGATCTGTCGGCCGGCGGATTTGTGCAGATAACTATCTTCAATTAGCGAAGCGAGCTATACCGCTAACAGCGGTCCGTAATAAGTTACTTGTACGTGAGCGCTGCTCGCGCCTGCGAGCGGCTCGTGTACGTGCCTTCTCTTCCAAAACTCCACTCTTCTTAGGCCTCAAGCTCAGTATTTTCTCGTTATATTACGGAGCCTCTCTCACAGACTCACACTCGCAGAACTCCACGTCACAGTTTTTTTTCGGGCCATTTTTCCGGGATACTAGTAAGGTCGGATACTCGGGCTTGTTTGGATCCCTTGCGTCATTGCATGACACTGGCAAGATTGCCCACGTTAAACGATTTCGCTCTTATACGAGGGAGCGGTGACATTCTTAATGCTCACTAGCATAGACAGTAACGGGTGGCAAGCGGCAACCGCCGGACACCCTCGATGGACTCATATGAAAAGACTCAGAAAAAAGCATCGTCACGGGATTCTCAGCACCCGGCAGCGTCAAGTTGTCATTACAGTAATCAGACTTGACGAATCCATGAACGGGCTGGGAAACATGCAGCAACAAAATGTCGTGTCATCAAAAGACGGTGGGAAAATAGGCGTTAGCCTATATTTTTCAACTCGACTGGTACTATCGTACAAAACTTGGTATAAACGTACGTATCATGACATGCATAATCCAACCTTTTCGTTATAGAAATAATTAAAAAATGATCTATTTTTGGGCGGGTTTCCATGTGTTTTTTGGGAGTTGTGCGGCGATGCACAGGCCAACGCAAACTAGTGCGGTCAGTACGACATACGTAAAGTTTCCACCTAGGACGTTGTTGTTTAGGGAAAATGCAAAGAGCGATGCCGCAGCAGCTGGTGCGACCGTTCGCTGGATCGAGACGATCGTCTGGGCGAGGCCATTCGTAGCGCCTAGAGACCGCCTACTGGGTGCGGAGGAAGACACATACATAAAGACTGAGCCTAATGAAAGAGTTTTTGCAAACGAGTCAGTGCTATGAGCCATATACCGTGTGGCTCATCCGAGAACTTACTGAACCCCATGTCGGCGATGGCTATTGAAGAGAGCTGGAGAACGATGAGCAATACCGTCAAGCTTGCGCCGCCATATATATGGCGCAGCGTGAGGTTCTCGAAGAGGAGCATGAGGTACATGGGGGCGAACGCGGAGATGCTGACGATGAAGACGCGGCGCGGACCGAAAAGCTCAACGATGTGTGGGAAAGCGACGAATTGGAAAATGCCGTTGAGGAAGCCGTATCCGGCCATCCACAACCCGATCGAAGCCGGGCTCATGCTCAATCCGCCAAACTCGACCGGCGTCGACCAGACAAGTGGGATGAGCACACCGGCGATCATCTCGAGCAGCCCGATCAGGCCGTAGTTCGCGACTGATATCACGACAGGTCTTGTGAGCAAATCGCGCAGCGACATCGGCTTCTCGTCGTCGTCCTTAGACACGTCCATCATCTCACCGGCTCTAGCTTCCATGGGGTTGAGCTTCGTTAAGGGGGCGGAGGGGACTGTCTGTGCAAACAGCAGTGAGTACGACAGGACACGCCAGGGAAAATAGTGATGACAAACCTCTTTCAAAAACAATGCAGTCAAGATAAAGGATAGGAGGGTATAAGTGGCCGTCCCGACGCATGGCAGGAAGTACGGGTATTCCGCCCAGAAAGGGTGAGAGAAGGCGTTGGGCCAGCGGTCCTGTGGCCGTGACAAAACGCCACCTATGAGGGGGCTGAGAACCCAAGGTATCGTCAGCTAACAGCCAATCACGAAGTATGCAATGTCCCCGAACCCTATGGTGCCACCCAGGGCCCAAATTACCGGAATCAATGAGAAGCCTCGCGCCATATTTGTCTCGTCTGTGAGCTCCGCCAGCATACTCTTGATTACGCCTATGTTTCCGTTAAGCATGCCATTCAAGCACCGACTAGTGGGATTTGATAGTGACGAGCAAAGTGACTAAGCCACTTAGATCTGAGAAACAAAACAAAAACATACCTGAAGACGAGCGCCCAGAAGGAACGGGAAAGCCCGAAGAGGATGATCGAAATGATTGTACCTAGAAGACCGAATAGGAGAACGGGCTTGCGCCCAATGTAGTCCGAAAGGCGACTCCATTGGAGGATGGTCGCCGCCTCTGCGGCGAAATACAATGACACCTGTGATATCGTTCGGTGCGTGCCAGCTGGGAAAATAGACGGAGAAGTACTAAGACGCCTGCGTAGTACCCCACTTTTCGCTCATCGCCGCCGACGATCTCCAGTTCGCTGACCAGCTAAAAGAGGGTGTCAACAGTCAGCGAAGAAATTTACAGACACAATGTAGTGGAAGCATACCTGGTTAATGTAGGGGTTAATCGAAAGAGAGGTGATGGGCTCGGCAAGTAACAACAAGAGTAGAATGGAGATCTGGGTGACAGGCAGAGGTGTTGCTTTCCGTGGTGCATTTGCATTGTGAAGAAGGGGCGTCTCTTCGTCAACAGTGTCTTGAGAACTTCTGGGAGACATTGGGAGCACGATAGAGATGGAATGCTCAGGCTAGGGCCAGTTGGGTACCCCGGCGTTGGAAAACGCGGGAGGATTTATAACTAGTTGCTGTAACGCCTGCCAGCACATACGTAATTCTTTCATATCCGAGCCCATCGTCCAGCAAGGAAAAGAAAGACCTGAAATCAAATCAAGAGCGTTAGTGGGTCGGGCAGAAAGACTTCTTCACGTAACCCTCTTGGCCCACCCCCTTTCCCAGTTTTGGCAAGTTCAGTTCCAGTGACGGGCTCCGAGGATATCAATGTAATGGCGACATCGCACCTCAATAGTTTTCTCTATTCTTGTCAAAATAACGCCACCGAGGGGCACACGCCAGTCCTTTCTTGTGTCTTAGTTGCGCTCTTTCACATGTTCCTCCCCGTCACGGTTGCGCGTTTTGCCAATGTGGTGTGTTCTGTTCGCGTCCTAGCAACAGCCTAACAGCCGATCTTGGTCACGGATATCCTGAAAATACCTTTAGCAAAGGGGCACATGCCCTCTTAACCGCCATGTGATAACGTTACAAGATTTCAGGCATTTCAGGGTCGATGACAATGATAGAAGATAAACGTAAGTTAAGAAGGCAGAATAGTCATTGGTTGTGGTAGCCATCGGAGTTCGAAACAAATGACTTCCCGATATAGGAATGTTAGGTGCACGCGTAGCATTGATCTTCAACACTGCCCCCATGATGAGCGTCCCCATCAAGATAGACCCGAGGTAATTACGCGTAGGGTGTGGCCGTGCAGCGTTTTCCGAGTCTGCGTCCCAGAGAGCTGTCCTTTAGCATCGAGGGCCTGTCATGTGGTCAGTCGGCATAGAGGACAACTCCGATCGCGACTGCCCTTGTCAGATGTCAGCATCCGCCAACGTGCGTAGAATGGCGTATTCTCAAACTATCCTCATCATTAATGTACCGCAATGAAGCTACCCACGGTTGTTATTCTGCGCCTTCTTTGTGACTCTTCACAAGTTGCCCCGAAGGATGAGATTAGAAATACAGAGGGAAGATGCCCGACTCTTTCCGGGACAGTGAGTCCTAGATTCCTTTTAGAGGTTAGTACTGAAACACAGTTCGCGTTTCTCTCTGAAACCCTGAGAATAGCTTCGAAGAGGGGAGTGAGTTGCTGGCTCCATTAACGAACGAACCAATCATTTCCTTTTCGCTCAGTCATGGGCACCGGTATTTCGCCAATGAAAACCCTTACAGTAGGCCATCTGTGATGAAGGCCCGCGAACGGACATAGAGGCGCCCAAAAAAGAACCCCGTGGGGTATTGCGTCTTTCATGAACGTGTCTGCCATCGTCCTCGTGACAAGGCAGGCGACGCCACCTCGCACGGCGGCGGACATTTCTGCGCGCAAAAGCCACAGTGGCCAGTCAATGCACGCACGAGTCTTACTGAAATTTTCATGGACAAATAAAAGGCAACTTTAAGAACACACTTTGGCGCCACTCTAGCCGTAAGCGGAAGCAGCTCACCAGTCACGAAAGAAGCCCGTTAGGCCGTCAAGAGTGCCGGAGACACTCGGCCGTGAGTAGGTTTGCACGTTCAGAGTAGCCCGAGCCCGAGCACCAAGTAACCGTAACCGGGAGACTCCGACAGCCAACCAGGGTAAATTTTAGTTTCTTTGTCAAAATACAGCGACACAGTTGGTTCAAGTTCCCCCATGGAGTTTTCTCTGGAAGTTGGTCCTAGGGCATGTCATATTCAAGTGTAAACGTCACCACTTCTACGATGATGATGGTGGTGGTGACGATGGTATGAAACCCTGGTCGCGTCACCGTTTTCTAATCTGAACAAAAATTGCTCAGACGTTTCCCCATTTGTTATGTCAGTACACGTTGCAGTCACGAACGTCTACAGCTCGGAGTTCGGATCCATTGAAGATCGTTCGGGCTCCAGTTTCCTTCAAGAAGTATGTCACGCGCTGTCTTGCGTTATGTACCCTTCTCAATTATTTGAGGTAGGTACCTCAGCTGTCAGCGCGTCAGCGCTAAGACGAACAAATAGAGAGAAAGTTACACGTAACGTAAAAGACCCAGGGCCCCACTGGCATCCAGTTCCCCGATTAAGCCGCACAGTCTTGCTTTCTCCGACGATGGATGCATGTGGGATGAAGGGGTACCGTACGAAGTTTAATCCTAAGAGCGCTAAACTGAATTTTGCCGTTCACGATTCCTCGTGATCGCCGCCATCATCGATTATGGCATGACCCGGCCCACTTCTCACCACAGACCCAGTGACTCAAACGTACTCAACCCTCTATTCCACAAATCAGATCTCGCATCTTTCAATTAAATGCTTTATGGATTAGACCTCGATAGGTTCTTGAGCTGGGTCAAGTGGACTCTTGGCGAAGGCACAGTGTCCCGACCCTACTCGTCGATCAGAGTTTAATTAATATTATATTACTGACCCAGGAGCGCTGTGAAGTCCACAGGGACTATCGAGCGCCCCGTCATGTTCACAGCGTCGTCTTCTTTCAGCAGTACTGTCCTGGTGCCAAACTCCGCCACCTATATCGCTTCTTTATCGGGTTGGAGGTCGTCTTCCGATTGCGCAATCATGCCGGCGGCTACGTCCAACAAGATCCAGGCAGTAGGTACTTTCCGTTTGCCTCGGAGGGCACAGTGAACAAGGCGGTCCTCGATTTCGGCATTGTATACTTGTACAAAATCAAGAGGGCCAACTCATGGTGCAGATGACCGTGGAAATGTATTGAAGATGACCAGCTCGCCCTGGAGAGCATCGGAACAATTCTGACCCCTTGATCTTTATCATGACCCGAACGTAGGATTGCATGTGCATATGCGCGTATTCTAAGGAGGAGAAATCGGGATTTACGGAATTCACTTTACAAATGATGCGGTGTCAGGGACTTTTCATTGGGTGTCTTCGACACTCAACTGAATGCACGAGTTGATATCGTGGCCGAATCGTCAATTTAACATGTAATTAAAGGACGTCCTGCCATATCATGGTCGACGTCATAAGCGGCAGCACCTTCGCCTCCCCAAGGATCGTCGAGTAGCTGGCGGCGAGCCACTTGCACCCCAAGTCGACGATGTGTGGGCCGACGTGTTAGCTCTAAACCTAATATTCATTCAATTGAGTTCTACAGGGTGATAACTTATCATATAACTTGAAAGTTTGACCACGGGTGACGCGGTGAAGTTGAGAAAATACGCAATAAATTAAGCGCCAACACACCATCATGATGGCCGTCGCCAATCGATCGTCTGTCATCCTCCTTTTCTCTTCAATTCCGCTTACTTCATTTCCCCGACAAATGGGTCGACTCTTTCCGGCATAACTGCAGCGTCGAGATGGTCTCAAAAAAGTAAAATTGGACGATTGTGCGGACCTTTTCAAATCTGCAAAGTGGCAGCTGCCACTTAAACGTGTTCGTAGCCGTGTAGGGGCATACCATACACTCCTTGTGTATGTGCTCTTTTTTAGTGTTGAGATGGGCCAATTAATTATTATTCTCGACGTTCTGATCCGTGGCCGTGCCCTACCTCAGTGACCTCACCTTTTCCAGCGTGGCGCGTGGCGCAGCGCAGTGACGTGTACAGTATGAGAGGCGGCGCGTGCAAGGTACCTCATCCGGCATCCATCCATCAATCGATCGAAATCTATTCACTATGCCTGATCTTTTATTTTTTATTTTGGTTTCACATTTGGCTCGTCTTCGTGGTCGAGGACTAGCTGCTAGTAGGATCATCTCCGAGGATAGGATTGGGCGAGGGGGAAAAGGAAAAACAGGTGCGTCATTAGACACTTGTTCTGAGCGGATCAAGAAGCATTAATTGTTAGGGTGTATATAGTTACTATAGCGCATCAAGAAGGGCAGAAACACTACAGCAGGCCAAGGGCGCAACGAACAGGCGGGAGTCGATTCTAACTCCCGTCCCTCTCTCGCTTCTCGGAGGACTCGGGAAACATATCCTTCATAGCCTTCGAAAACGACAACCGCTTATATATACTCCTTACCACAGGTGAGGAATCCTTCGGCCCTCCTTTTGAACTCATCATGAGCACTCTGCCGCGTCGCTATGCGCTTTTCTTTTGCTTTGGGCGTCACTACAGTAGGTTGCACTCCTCCATCACACAGTGCCGTTTCCACGGGTCCTTGCGTGCGAAGTATATACCACAAGGCTTGTAGATGGAACCTACATCTACAAGCCTTGTGATATATATACTTCATATAAATGTGAAGCGGATGCGCCTCCTTTGTAGTCGCAGTGCCGCTTGAATTTGCCAGAGCTCTTGAACCCGTCGTCCGGACAGAACCAGCACTTGACCTCGCGAACCACCCCGCGTACCCGGTAGGCTTGCGTTGCTACGAGTAGCGCCTGGCAACCACATCATGAGGTTTTCCGGGATTTCGAAGTCCCGCCGCGCTTTCCTCTTGTTGCTGCTGTTGTAGCTGCACCGTGCTAACAGTGCAGTGCACCATTTCTTCAACACTCCCCTCCACCCAGATCAGCTGCCCGTCCGCAGCTTCTACCGCCCACCCCTGCTGGAGACTCGGTCCCAACAGAGATCGATGATGAAGTCCCTGCGATTCTGGGGTCGCGAGCCTCTCCGTTCCGCGCACCGGCTGCTTGGGTTGGTCGTTGTTGTCTGCTTTGGGGATCCTGGCCCCATGCTTGTGGTGGGTCCTAGTCGCACTCCATGGCGTTAAGCACACATAGGAGTCCAGTAAACAAATCTATGTGAGGTTTTCATTCAAATAATATATACACCTTTTTCTTCCGCCTATCACACCTTTTTCTCACTCGATTACCAGTGGTCGACCGCCCACGCATGTAGAAGCGACTAGCTCGCGTGTATGGCAGATGCATCGACGATGGCCGTTCACACTCGCATTTCAAATTTTGGCGCTCATCTACCGAACCTAACCGCAGATACCAAAAAAACGATATGCGACTGTTTTTTTATCGAGATTTTTTCGGTCTACACTCTTCGATGGAATGCATCCAAATAGTATGGCCACCGAGAGCGTGGTCGTAAATCCATGACTCGAGCCAGTCGTTCTGAAATAGAAAAATAAGTCACACATTTGAGCTACCTGCGGCAAATTGAAACGGACATACCCATGTCTGAACGACCCATTGATCGTCTATCAACAGCTGACCCTTAGTTCCTCTTCTCCTGGTCTCGAAGTATGGGAGATGCGACACAATTTTATGCTTGAAATATTTCCCAGCGGAGATAGTGCTTTGAGAATTCACCAAATGCTTCCCCCATCCGCCGCTGACTTTATTCTTGGCTAGGTCCTCGAGAATACGAACGCGGCTGGGATTAAAATCCAACAGTTGCACTTCTTGAACCGCCTCGTTGGGAATTACACACTCGTTGGATATTGCACACCGCGTCCCAGAGAGCGATTGGTGCACTAATCCGAGTCGGCCCTCGATTTCGATCCATCGGGTCGTCTTGGGACCCCAATTACGCCATAGCACGGTAACCGGCTGTGTCTTCGGACTCAGAGAAGTCCAGCGGGAAAACCGATGATAAAGCCCTCTCGTCCCAGGGACCTGCCCCGTGACGGCTGTTTTGGCTAGAGCGCGAAGGGCGCTTGAATGTACATAGAAAAACAAAGTGGTTGAGGTATCCTTCGACTTCCGAGTCCATCCGCGATTTGCACCCACATAGAAGGACAAGACCGACTCTGAGTGTGAGCTTCTGAATGGGTGCGTCGAATGGCGTTTTGGAACGGATGGGGTATCTGGGCCCGAGGGTGCCTTGTTGAAGTTCTTCAGTTGGAGATGGGTAGTACACCAGACGTCCGGGAGCTTGAGCTTGCAGAGAGTGCGGAAGGTTAAACCATCGCCCTCCTTTGTAATTTTGCACAGCGCCAGCGCCCAATTACTTCTAAGCCCTAGAACGAAGGTGTCCTCTGATATGGATGTCAAGACTGGAAAATATGTGTTTGCGCTGGAGCGTTGTTGCTATAGGAGACGTCAATAACTCCAAAAGAAATACGAACGTAGCCCAGCGAAGTGCACTCACGTATATGACATGACCTTTAGTCCAATCCACGAGATATAGCGTTTGATACTTGCGCCAGGATGTTCTATGGGCAAGGAGAATTACAAGGTAGTTGCCCATGATCTCGATGTGGGTCCCAAAGGACCTGTCGTACTTTCCTTGGAAATCCAACTGAACCGCTGAGGTGCTTGCGAACTCGTGAGGTTTCCCGGTAGTGAAGCGATTGAGATGGATTTCTAGACGGCCCACTGGAACTCTTGTGCTAAACACGTAAACCATTAGAACGGGAGCATGTATAGCAGACCAAGAAAATCTCACAAAAGGAGCGAGGCAGCCATCAAATCCTGATCAAGATCCAGGGCCCATCCCTCCATAGTAAGGTGGTCCCCGAGGCGAACGTCTGTCCAGACTGGATCTTTAACGAATTCGCGGAGGAGCATGTGGGACCAGCCCGGGTTTTCTTTTTGGTGTATCTGAATGAGGTATCCGGATCTTAAAAAGAAATCATTATTGGTAGGACAGAGCGATTCGCCGCCCGGCCAGCCTTGGGACGGCCTGTACATTGAGCGCATTGCTACTTTGTTCCCGTTCCCGAAATGAAACCAGTCATTTTCCCACTGCTGCACATTCGCAAAGAAGTCGGAGAGCGAGAGGCCGGAGGGTAAAAGCTCCTGTATTCCGTGTTCCGCACTCCATTTTCGCCAGTGCAATAGCATCGACTGCTCAATAACAGCACGTAATCGACGACACGAAGCCTCGCAAGCATGGATGCTACGAACAGGTAGACTCGAGAAGATCGTGACTAGAAGATCGTCTGGGAGATCAAGGAGCCGCAGGGCGACCATGGTGCGGAATGGGGATGATTCGGGGTAAGTGGCAAGTTTGCAGTTTAAGTGGGGTGTGTAGGGATCACTCGTCCCAGAAGAGTATATAAGCTCGTTTGAAGAGGCCCATGTCACGGCACTTGACGGAACAACGATACCAACTTGCTCAGGCCTTCCGAGTCTGCCCTCAGACAGTGTGTAACTCAACGCAGGCCGGGTTCCTGCGGCCCAGGCAAGGAACTGAAGGAAGATACAACACGCACGACCCCTGAAAAAACTCTGATGAGGACCCTTATACTTCGAGAAACGTCAATCTTTTGTTAAATCTGTTCATGTCACGCTGACTAAAGTACGAATCAATGTCAATGTCGTTGTGGCGTCGGTCGGATAAACCAAACACGCTCACATTCAGGCTCTGTCTCGATCATCAATAAAAGCGGGACTCCATGGTTCGTCGGAGTTTCTGGCAGTGCAGGGGCATAAAGAGCGATAGGACCAGCTCCGTTTTGTTTTGCGGGGCAGAGAACAAGAACAAGGTGCGTTCAATAGGAGCGAGTGAGACCCGCACATGTACAACTTGAAACTTGACTCGGCGCATGTCGTGGCACGTTGACACGTGACTGTCACGGGCGCGTCAACACGTTCATTTGAGCGCTTGAGATCGGTCTAGCTTCTAAGGCTTCAACTTGTCACATCCTCCCGTGTAGCTATGGTATAGTCGTGTTTGTACGCAAGACCTGGCTGTGAATATGCATACTAGAGTAAAAAATGTACCTTTCCCCGGAAATCTTTGTCCCTAAGTACTACCGTGGCGGCACCTCGATATCCGTACAGTATTCAACCAGGTCTGTCGTCGACAAACCTCTCATTCTTGTTCTCACCGCGTCACCTTAACAGTGCGTTCTTTATATTAGGTCTAGCTTGCGCATTTCCCTTGGACCTTCAAGCTTGAAGGTTGGATGTCAGTGTCTTGCGAAATAGGCGGGTCTTTTCATCTCTCTCACACGTTACGCATGCTGACCCTGAAGGCCTGGGTGGCCGCCGCACCGTGTGGAGCATCATGGAGTGCCCGATGCGCTGTTGGCGTCAACGACGACACGCTCGTGTGAAATGTGCATAGCTGGCGGCGTAGGTGCAAACCCTAGAGCCGCCAAGCGTTCTCAGGGATATCCCCAGCCTATAACACTAGTTTCTCCCGCCCTATGCATAAACATCATGAATACGCGAAACACTCAGCCTCATTCTAATTGAAGGGACGGTCGCAGAAAAAGCATATCACTTCCCACGCCGTTCGTGTCCTGCCAGCCAAGCTGCCAGCTCACATTTGGTCCTCAAGTTAGGGAAGAGAATCGGCAATGGATGAGGAAATAGCCCGTACTAGACTGTAGATAGACAAATGACATCAAGTTGTCTGACAACAAGGAGCTTGATCAGATTGCGCCTGACGGAGCCCGGAATAGTGTGACAACCGTTGGTGGACCGGCCGGCCCGGGTTTTTACTGGATGGGCGTCGGCTCAAGTCAACACAAACAAGCGCTCTCAGCGCTCACTTGTCCTTGGTTTTGATGGGAAATCTGCCAATGCAGCCAATCACACGAGCCACGATTGTCATAGCAATCATGGCACCTCACTAGGCCTCACTTGTGGAATCTCGTTATGCGAGCGATTACCTCTTCGTTCCAGTCATCAAGCCTACGCCGATTCTACTCACTTTTCCAGTCTCCAATGATTCAGATCTTTGTTGAAAATTTTTGGCATATTGCTCTTGCATATGACGTCTCCCTCAACTCCCCCATTAGCACTCTGAAGGCTGCAATTGAAGAGGCGGAGGGAAAACCGGCTGGTAAGCACTATTCCGGGTATCCGCTATCAATGATGTCTGTGCTGTGCATAATCCCATGACTTCCAGCACAGCAATGTCTCAAATTTCGGGGCCAAGAGCTGGAGGACACTAGAATTTTCTCGTCGTACAACATCTCAGATGGCAGCGTTGTGCAGCTTGGGAGGAAACCAAGCCGGGTTTACGTGAAAACGTTAATGGGAACGACCTTTGCTTGTGACGTCGACCTCGATGCAACCATCCACTCCTTGAAGTTAATTGTGCGCGAAAAGCAAGGCTTTCCACTCTGTGGGTTCAGCATTGCCCACTGGATTGTTGATCAGTAACCTGATCATGATCCTCTGTAGACCAACAGTGCTTCCTTTACCGGGGGAAGCAACTTGAAAGTCATCAAACACTTACCTCCTATGAAATACAATGCGAAGCTACTCTAGACCTTGTGTTAATACTCAAAGGGGGAGGATCGAACGCCTTGGCTTACGCTGTGGCCTGTTGTCCTTGGGATGGCGATATGAAGGTTCGCATTTCCAAGTTCTAATTCCTATCTCTTTTACTCCACTGGCAGATGCTAAATCCTACTATTACAATAAGCACCACCGCACGAAAGGACTAAAGCTCTCACGCCGTGGCATGATGGTCGTTATTACTGAGAAGCGCGACAAGAACTGGTACAGCGCACGTGAACCGGACAGTCGTTACCCGGATGGGGTGCTCCCGTGTCGCTTTGTGCACATTGTCAAGTTCGTATGCAACTATTGTCTTTTTGATCCCCTGCTGCTGATTTCACGTAATCTAGATATCTAAATGACGACTTCCATCAACTGGATCTGAATCCAAATCCCGAGTCTTGGTATCTCCGTGCCCTCCTATTCAATTCTAGATTGCCGACGTAGCGAATTAGGTCTTTTCCTTTTACTGCCTTTTCAAACCGCAACGTAACAGAGACCAGAGAGATTGAAGACCTGGGGTTAAACGATCCCGCGCGAGAACTCCCAATGGTCCCCGCAAGCCCTCTACCTCCGTTCCGATTTCCATGGGCGGAGCCACGCATATTCTCACGCGGATTTGCCAACTGGGGGCACAGCCTGGTGGAGATTTCTATCGCCTACAATCGGGAGGCCGTTCCGTGCGAACCAATTACTCTCAATGTCACCCTGAAGTGCCGCGCTATTGACGACCGTGTATCTGAGGTTAGCATCCAGATTACTGTTCCGAACGGTGAGGTTAAGGATGTCCAATCACCGCCCCCTATGGCGCTCGGGCAGCTCGGACGTGAAGGCGAAATGCAAGCCAAGTTTTTTACACGAAATGAGCAGAGGTTAGGTGTTGATACAGGAGTTCCGCGTGTTGGGTTGACTGCCAGTGTCAGTCAGACGCGTGTGACAGAAGAAGAGCGATCTGGCACTCTGCCCACTACGCAGATGTCGATTACCGGCGATTCCCTGCGCGGGGATACTGCTTCGTGGTTGATCACGGAGGCCACTACTCTGGAGGGCGGGGCGGGCTTGCCTGCGAGGTTATCCGACATGTCTTTCACTTTAACCAAACAGCCTGAGGCGTTTGGATTCGATTGCTTGGTTAGAGTTGGAGGGGGGAAAAAGTACCACTTGAAATCGTCTTGGGGTTGGTTGCAATATCTTTGGAAGTAATGTCGTCTTCGACCCTTTTCGTATCTTGCGCAGCTGCGCTCCGAACCTTGGCGATGCCTGGGCCGTTGCCTATTTCGGTCCTAAAGACACTACCCTCTTAGAGTGTACCTCGCCGTTACACAAAGAATTTTGTTTCTACTTCCTTCTATTCTATAGTCGGTCATTGAACCTACCCATTTTTCCTTGCTCTTGTAGAGAGCCATTAATTCTACCAGTAGTCTCTTTCTCGTTTTTGTGTAAGTACTGTCTGTCGTGCCAGATTCTGCGGGTGCTGAGCCTCTTGCCCACACGCTCACCTTTACTCTTTCATGCCTATTTTACTCGACAGCTTCCTTGCATGCTCGTGTTTCTATTCTCTTTCATACTTAGTCCCTCTGAATCCTCACCTGACTCGTTGATTACTGATGTACCCCACTTCCCTTTGTCTTAGAAACACCCACCCCATCTTCTAGTGTCAAACGCAACTCACCGCGTGCAAGTCGTGCTTTCAGTTATTCTGTACCTGTTTTACTTTTCTTTCATCCTTTGTTTTTTTGGTACGTTACTTGTAGTACAAAGGATTTCTATGTATTTAAGAGACCCTGTTGTAGTACCCTAATGTTCAGATTGAGTCCTCTTTTCCATATTCTCCATGTGAGCGCTGTGCCAATCCCTCCACTGCTCCTTTGACTCTCGCGCATCTTCTCTGTCCGCTCCGCCATGTCGCTTTCTCCCCTCAGTTGTTTGTTCACCTTCTCACGTGCAACGGCTTGGCTTGGGCTGGGCAGGGTAAGCGCGGCCTAGAATTGGCTGTGGCGGACTGAACAAAAGTCGCTTTTCCACAGACGGTAAAGGTCGGAAATGTGTCTACCTTCCACACAGGAACCAAGACCAAGGGCCGCCAGCGGAACGTCAAGTTCACATTCACAATGCTGTAAGTACAATAGCTTCGTTGAAAGGGTCGAGAACCACACTGAAAGGAAAGCAATCTTTTTATTTTCGTAGTTCGATTGGTTAATGAGGAAACCAAAAGAGATTGTGTCTTTAGGCGAGCCAGCCGACCCCAGGCACATCGTCGTTCACTTCACAGAACAACAGCGTGTGGTAGAGTGAAGGAGCCAAAAATGGTGCTCCGGCCTCGTGAGAAAAGTGTGTGTGGTTTGTTGAAATTGTCGAAATTGTGGACGCTAAATCCACATCGCAAGGATGTAGTTTTGCAGCCAGAGCCCTACATAAGAGACGCATCATCTGCGGTACTTGCTTTCCACAGTCTAATCACCACCCACCTACTATTCCTACTCCCTCCTCAACCTCGCTGTTTTCCACTCAGACACCTCCCCACACCACACCATGAACCACTCTGATCTGATCGACGCGGACATTACCACCGCACTCTGGCGTTTCCTAGAGGACATGACAAACGCACCAGCGCCACAGGGCGTTCATGAGGACCCGATAACCGGATATCTCTCCACTGTCGACACTGACTTCAACGCCGGCAATGATACGGTGTTTGCGCCTACCCCCAACACGTCAATGGGGACATTTACAACACAATCGAACCCTTTATACCGGGTGAGTAAGCAACGAATAAATCGTCGACATTGACTTACGTTGTCATGTACAGGACAATGCTGATGCTTGGGGCGTGATGGCCCAAGGTAGGTCCCGTTTTTGCTTCTGCAACAACCCTTCGTGTTTATACCGGATTCGAAGCATTCCCGGATGTAGGTTCCGTCGCTCCCCAAATTGTAGGAGAACCAAGTTGGACCGGGGTCTCTCCCAATGTCGCCGGCTCAGGGGCTGCGGCATCCAATGTGAGTGCAAATGCCACGGATACATGAGCCTTCTACTCACTATAATTCTTAAGCTGGTCGTGAGCCCGAGTAGCTCCGCAACACCCGGGAGTGAAGATGAGCTAGCCTGGCTTTTCGAGTCAGGGCAGTCCACCCACCGCCCAGCATCCTCCTCCTTCAGAGGCGGGAGTGAGGGAACCCTGGTTGCGCCGGAAGTCGGTACGAGTATCTCTGGTGCCACGACGTGAGTATCCTTTTCTGTCTCGCTTCTCATGAGAAGGTGTTGCTCAGCCAGTATCACTGATCCGATGCCTGCAGATATCCAGTGGGGTGGGCTACCAACGAAGTGGCCTGGCCCTTCCCTGCGGTACCAGAGACATCCGCCACCACGGCCCTCGGAAAACGCCGTCGTGATGAGTCACATGGCGA